>CM031243.1:522199826-522349826 GCA_018340775.1 Taxus wallichiana var. yunnanensis | reverse complement strand
GGTCAAAGTTTCCAAATGCCCGACAATGATGAACCAACATGATAATAAATCCTCTTTATGTCCAAAGGGGGAATTTTCTTCTTAATAGTCTCTTTGAATATCGTTCAACTATCGGTGGTGTATTGCTTTTTTCTCGCCTGAATTTGTACATGAGATTTCCACCATCGAGGGCCTAATCTTTCACTTGTCAATTTTGAAGGATGAGCTTACAATGTTAAAGGAGATAGAAAGGGTAGAAGATGAGTAAGATTGGTTGGAATTTGGAGGTACCTTCTATTACTTGACTTCCATCATTAAAACAAGTTGGAAAGCATTCTCAATGAAGTGATAATGAAAAATGCATAACAATGTGAAGATATAATTCGATAGAGAGGTGTCGAATGGGTTAATTTACTATTTGACCGAGTTTCCAAATGCCGACAATGATGAACCAACATGCTAGTAACTCCTCTTTATGTCCAATGGGGGAATGTGCTTCATAATAGTCTCTTTTAATATCGTTCAATCGGTGGTGTATTGCTTTTTTTCTACCTAAATTTATACATGAGATTTCCACCATTGAGGGCCTAATATTTCACTTGTCAATTGCATGATGCTTTATTTCTGCCTCGAATAGCACAAGTGTGCCCACAAACCAACTAATATTTATTTTCTAGGACTTCATCCATAGTTAAGATTTTGAAGGATTGATAAGAGTATTCAAATACCCTTGTAATGTGATTTTAGACACCCATTTTGGTAATTCATGTCTTGTAACAACACAAATTGTACAACATACATTCACTAAACCACATGCTCATTTTGGCCAATTATGTTATCCCTAACTATATCTCACTCATTCTTGCTTATACAAATAACCTATTTATTCACATAATGGTCATATAAATTCATCAAATCATGATATACCCTCACATAAATCAAAGTCCCCATTTTAAAATCATTCACACATGCATCTGGGACCATAGTGACCAAAAAGGTCCATAACTCATATATGTTATGGGCCAACTTGGACGCTTTTTCCCTTTCCCCAACATAATTTTATTAATTTGAACTTATTTGGTATACTTCTAGTCGATTTATCCAAGTTTTCTAGATCCAAAAACATATGTAGTTGAGGCTATTCATATCTCATTAAAATAAGGGTAATTAATTATACTTGACACCTAACATTCTAATGAGAAAATACTAAAATCCATAAGCGTTGGAATCACAAGGACTGAGAGGTGGGTGAATCAATACTACAATTATTTTTATTTCACTTAACAAACCATACATTCATCCATTAGATTGTTTATACAACATCCATAATCATGTGTGCTTATTAAGATATGCAATATCAACCACAAGAGCAAGAAAGTAAAGTACTCAACACAATAACACCATATGTAAGTGGGAAACCCTCATGGGGAAGAAAACCCATTGAAAATCTTCTTATATTACACAAAGCAAAGTGAATTAGTGAAGCATCAACTCCACAAGGAGCACGGCCCCTAGTTTAGTAGAACCCTACAAGGAGCACCAACCCATAATTTAGTGAAGCAACCACTCCATAAGGGGGATACGACCCCCTAATATGACCAAGAACTAACTTATCCACCTGTAGATATCTAATCTCTAATTTTTCTTCTTCCACAACATATGGAGATCACAATTTCAGCTCACAAATTCTAGCTCCCATGATATGTCTTCAATCTCTAACGATCTTTCTCTTTCTTCACTTGTTAAAGCTCTAACCACATGCACACATGTTATGTAATATTCCACAACATTTAATTCTGTTATTTAGCCTTTAAATCATGTTCTCATACACCTGCTAAACAATCTCCTCTAGGTCATACTTCTTCCCTCCAAGAGCACTATTTGAAAAATGAACCAAACAAACACTTAAATATGTTTTTCTTTCCTCCATCCCAAAGGAGGTCAATCCCTCATGATAATTTTTGTCAAAATTTCACCCCCCCAGGGTAAATTTCGATAACATGCATCAGAGTTTTGTAGTTCCAAGCAAGTAGATTGAAACAGGAAAAATCGTGAAAATTGGCTAAGTCTTTCTAAAGGTTTCCTTTGGGACAGTTGGAACGAATATACGTGGAAGACACGGATCGGCTGATTTTACCGCTAGGTAGTCCTAAGGAAGCAATGGGACATTCGGGACAAAAGGACGAGAATCGCCCGAATCGGCCAAAAGGAGAACTTTCACACTAACTGCTTTGGGACATCTGGGACAAAGGTACGCTTGAACCGGTTCGGCCGAAATGAGAACAAACAGTCCGGAAGCAAATGGGACATCTGGGCCGTGAGGACGCGAACCGGCCGAATCGGGCGAACCGGAGGAATTTGTCCCAGGCAGCACTGGGACATCCGGGACAAATGGACGTGAAGGAGCCGAAAGCCAATCAATGCATGCCACGTGTCATCGGCCAAATGAGGGACGAGGAAGCCCATTTCGGGCGGATCGGAGGTTTTTGTCCCAGAAAGCACTAGGACATCCCAAAAAAATGGACGCGGTGGATGCGAAAGAGCCGAAAGGGCCGAGAACCAACCAGATCACGACACATGTCGCGGGAGGCAAATCCAAAAGTCAAAGGCGAGGTTTGAGCACTCGACCGAACCAATGAAATAGCGCCACGTGTCCAAGTTTAAGGGGCCCACAAGGAAATTTCAAAAGGAAAGTCCATGAAAGGCATAGAGGAGAGAGAATTTGCTTGTCAATCAGCACATGCCACGTGTCATCCAGGTGGCAGAGCGCGGGAAAGATTTCAAAACACGTTTTGGCCTGTTTTTGCCCTAAATCTTCAGATCGCCATAACTTTCGATCCAGAGCTCGGATTTGCACGTTCTTTATATCAACGGAAAGCTGGTAAAATTCTCTACATGATTCTAGGGTCAATCTTACATTTTGGTTCAGTTTGGAGAGAGAAAATCAAGAAACGCCTCTGGCACAAAATAACAAGCAGAAGTAATGCTTCAACAAACAACTTTAATGCAGCAGACAGTTCGCCGCTTCTGTAAGAAAGCCCGCCGTTTTGCCAGGATCCACCGCTTCTGCCATAATGAGATGAATTAAATGCAACCTAGAGGTGGTTGGGGTAGATTTGGCTTTCCCCTCTCTCTTCCCTCTCTCATTCTTTCTATATATTGTAAAGTGGAGCTTCTTTTCAAGGGTTGAACATTTTTCTGTTTTGCCTCTCCCTTCTTCTCCTCAGGCGAATTTGTGGAGTTCGAACCTCTCATTTGAACTGTAATACTATTCTGCCTCATGGCATTCTATAGTGTATTGTATCAATCTTTGGAGCAAGTAATGCATGTCTGTGGATGATTCTCAGCCCTCTCTGTGTTCATTTTTGCATCCTCCTGGTCTTTCACTGCAGGTTTTGTCATCTGTGCATGATCTTATATCACATTCAAATGGTTTGTGTTCACTGGCAAAATAGGTGTTCTTCATTCCTCGGTGCATCACCTCTATTAGCTTAGATTTATTTTATGCATCTTCTTACCTTGTCTCCTTGGCAGATTAGATTAGGTTTTGAGAAAACCCTCTGCATATTTCGTGTGCATCTGAACAGAGGAATAGGAACCAGCCTTCTCTGGAGAATCCTTTCTCATTTTTCAAGTCCCACACTTGGAGAAAGGATTCAATGTTATGCAATCACACTAGATGCCAAAGTGATCAACCTAGAAACCTGATCTGCATCCAGGGGTGCTGTGATTTTGCACTAACAGTTTTGGCACGCCCGGTGGGACCTAGAGGTCTCATTTTTATTACAGCAAAGTTGATATGCATCTGCTGCAATTTTCTTGCTTGAAAAGAGCTATTATTTGCATATCTAGCGACTCCAAGAGGAAGATCAACTGGTTTCAGCAGTGCAGGCCTGAGAGCTTATGAGAAGAATCACAAGGTCAAGAGTTGGAGAAGAAGAGGTGTTGTTTGAATACCTGCAATTATCTCCAAGAAGAAGGCAAAGAGGAAGAAGGATTCAAAGGTCTCCATCTCCACCAAACAGAACTCTCTCAACTCCTCCACCTGATCGGCCTTTCATTCAGTATTCAAGAGTTCTTCGACCAATCAGAATGGCACAACCACTGAACCCCTATGTCAACTTCACAGGCAGCAGCCCACTTGCTCTCAATGCACAAAATCCAATCCCAGTTGCAGCATTGAAGAACATTCCGTACTTCACTGGAGAAAATCAGACCACTCCTGGTGATCATGTCAAGGACATTGCTAACATTTGTGCAATCCATGAGATTAATGAGATGCAAGTAGCTATCAAATTGCTGGTGTCTTCATTCAAGGGGAAAGCATTGCAATGGTTTAGGAGCCTTGGAGCTGGCTCTATCACAAACTGGAATCAGCTGTGTATTGCACTTCATGATCAATTTGGAGAGAAGGGAGACAACTTGTCTCTTTTGGAGCAGCTGACAACCATCAAGAGAGCTTCCAATGAGCAGCTAACTGACTTCAACTTCAGATTTCAAAGGTCTTGGGATAGAATTCTAGTAGCAGTCAGGCCAACAGCAGAAGGTGCTTTTCTATATTACCTTAAAGCTTTAAATTCTGATATTTCTATGTTGGTTCAATCTATGGGAGGCACAACTATCCCTGCTGCTTATAGTATTGCCATTAGAGCTGAAAATTATCTGATTCAAGCTGGCAAGCTAGCTCCTAGGCCTCCAATGCCATTATATCCAAGTTTAGAGAGCCCAAGTACTAGTCAAGCACCTGTCTTAGCTCCTTCTCCCACTCCTAGAAATCAGAGTTCAAATGAAGCTTCCACTTCATCTCCAAGTGCCCCAAATGAGCTTCAAGAGGTCATGAAGCAACTGCAAAATTTAGGTAATGAGCTAGTTACACTCAAGAGACAGCAAGCTCAAGGTTTTAGACCTTCGTATCAGCCTCAAGCTCAACCTAATAGGCAGCTATATCAGCCTCAAAGGCCACCCAATCCAGCTGCAAATCAGAATCAAGCAAGGCCTCCTACCAATAGACCATTCTAGCCCTATAATCCAAATGCCATATCTGCCTCTAAGGCATTAGTACTAGCACAAAACAACATTTCCCAGGAGTATGATTGGTGTTTTCCATGTAATGAGCCTCATAATCAATCCATGTGCTTCAATGGTGCTTTGACTCAAGCTTTAATGGTAACAACTACTGGTGTGGAGGGTGAGAACAGTCAAGAAAATAGCCAACAACAAGAAACATTCCAACAGCAATCAGCCCCAAATGACACCACATTGGTAAATTGGCAAGCAGAGGATTTTTGTGGCATGAACCAGGTAGTTTCTCAAGGTGTTGCAGCAAACACAAGGTCAAAAAGGAGAAATTTGGGTGAAGAGCAGCCATTAGCCCCAGCCAATCCACAACCTTCCACGGCTCCACAAATGATTGGCAAGCAAAGTCCCGTTTCAAATGCACAAGGGCAGCCAAGAACAGCCCCTAGGCCAACTCAAATGCCAGCTGTTGCTGCCCACATACAAGGAGTAAATGTGCAAACCAAGGGACAATAGAGAGATCCTTCATCACCATTCAGTATCATTGATCAGATGAAGAAGACAAACGTCAATATATCTATGTGGGAATCCCTATCCATCCCAGGCCAAAGAGATCTGCTGCAAGCTGCCATGAAGGACTGGCCAGCTTCGAATCAGCAGATGCAAGACAAAGTGCTTACAAATGCTGCCCAATCTGAAGGAAATCATGGAGGACAACAAGGTAAGATGTTGAAACCCCCTCCTTTCTATGTTTCATTAATCATTGGAAATCAGCTAGTGCATAATTGCATGATTGATTCTGGAGCAAGTAGCTCTGTCATGCCCAAACAAATAGCTGATCAGCTAGGGCTTCAGTATGAAACAACATCCAAAGGGGTAGTGCAGTTGGATGGGACAGCAATAGCAACAGTTGGAGTGATTAGAAATTTGAGTCTTACCTTGCACGCATGTCCAAATGTTGTTGTTTTACAAGATGTGTCAGTCATAGACCTTCCACCACTCTTTGCCCTATGTTTGTCAAGGGACTTCACTGCCAAGATTGGGGGATATTTGTCCGCTGATTGGTCTCACATGCTATTCAGGACAAGATATGGAACTAAGACCACAATCAGATCTGAACCTATTGCAAACTTCCATATTGAGCCCTACACTCCAAGTCAGATTAATGCCAATTGCTCGGCATTTGATCAAGAAGATCACCCAAGCACGGATGAAACTGACACTAAAGTTGGAAACATCCCGGATCTAACTCTTGATGAATGGGCAAGCAAGGTGCATGCTTTTGATCCTTATCAAGGAATAGAAGAATCTGAGCTAGGAGTCTATTGTATACATGAAGAAAGTCAACCTATTCCTAGCATCACCAAGCCAAACCACAAGGATGACAATGAGGTATGGCAGCTGTTTTTGATGGATCAAGGAGTAGACAAGGTGCGGGGAGGTGGAGCCGTGCTTGTTTCACCTCAAGGAGTAAAGTACTATTCAGCTTTTAGATTTCAATTTACATGCTCCAATAACACTGCTGAATATGAAGCCTTGGTGCAAGGGATGCATTGGGCAATCAAGAAAAAAATAAAGAACTTGCAAGTTTTGGGGACAGTGAATTGATTGTAAATCAGGTCAAGGGACAGCATGCTACCAAAAATGATCTACTCAGGTGCTACAAGAACAGGGTGTGGGACCTCATGGAAGATTTTGAGGGTTTCGGCATCAAAGCCATTCCTAGGAAAGAGAATCAAGCTGCTGACAGGCTTGCAGCAGTAGGGGCAGCCTTTGACATTGTAGAAAACATTCAACAAGACAAGGTACACCAAACATCCACGTGATTGTGAGGCCTTCAGTGCCGGATAACGATGTCAGTTGGCAAGTATTTGAGAATGACCAGCAAATCATCCATTTCTTGCAAGAAGAAGCTGAGTTCTCAGCTAAGAATCAAGAAAAGTTGGAACAGCAATATGGTGACCAAGTGATACAGCTGAGAACTGACAAGCTGCCTAAGGGACTTATCACTTTGGAGTCCATTTTTAACCCCAATGATCAGTTTGAAAGGAGAAAGCAAACATTGGTCAAGAGAGAAGATTCGGTATCCATCTTGGTAGAAGAGAACAAGCCATTGCAAATTAGAAAGATGACAACCGAGCAAGAAAGGTGTGAGTTCATAACTATGTCAAGAATTCCCGACGTGTTTGCTTGGAGCTATGAAGACTTGAAAGGTTTTAATCCCAACTTAGCTCAAAGCATATCATCGAATTGGATCCAAATACTAAGCTTATCAGGCAGAAACAGAGACCAGTCAATCCACACATGGAGCCTCTCATGAGGAAAGAATTGGACAAGCTGATTGAGTCAAGAATCATATTCCCAATCAAGCATTCTAGTTGGGTTGCCAACTTAGTTCCAGTCAGAAAGAAGAGTGGAGAGATCAGGCTGTGTGTTGACTTCAGAGATTTGAATAGAGCCTCTCTCAAGGACCATTATCCACTCCCTTCCATGGAGCAAATATTGCAGGTCGTAGCTGGTTCAGAAAGGTTTTCACTACTTGATGGTTACTCAGGCTTCAATCAGATTATGGTAAAGGAGGAAGACCAGTTCAAGATAGCCTTCACAACCAAATGGGGCACATATGCTTACAAGAAGATGCCATTTGGACTATTGAATGCCGGAGAAACATTCCAGTGAGCTATGGATATGGCATTCAAAGGCTTGATCAACAAGATAGTGCTGATATACCTAGATGATATTATTGTCTTCTCAAATAATGCAGCAGACCATTTCTTTCACCTCAGGCAAGTGTTTCAAAGGTGTAGAAAGTTTGAGTGTCCTTAAATCCTAAGAAGTGCATCTTTCTTGCACATGAAGGGAAGCTCCTTGGCCATATTGTCTCCAAGGAAGGATTAGCAATTGATCCAGAGAGGGTTGAAGCCATAAGAGCTCTACCATTGCCAAGCCACAAGAAAGCCCTTCAGAGTTTCCTGGGAAGGATAAACTTTGTTCGGAGGTTTGTCCCAGATTTTGCAGCCCTTGTCAAGCCCATCACCAAAATGTTAAGGAAAAGCATGGCTTTCAAGTGGATGGTAGAAGGCAAGGAGAGTTTTGAAGCAATCAAAGAAGCCATCTCCCAAGCACCCACTCTCATCAACCCAGACTTTTCCAAGGATTTCATCCTCTATGCATTTGGAGGTGATGACACTATTTCTGCCATTCTGGTACAGCAGAACAAAGATAATGATGAACAACCGATTGCCTTCTTCAGCCAGAGCCTAGATGACTACGAAGTGAGGTACTCTTTTATTGAAAAGCATGTGCTTGCAGTAATCAGAAGCTTGAAGAAATTCAAGCATTTAGTCTCAAACAACAAGGTCCAGCTTGCTGGTTTCACATGCTTTGGGGTTAAGGACTTCCTCCTCAACAAGGATTTGAATGAGAAAAGGGTAGGTTGGATCGCCCGTGTCATGGAGTATGACATTGAGATCAAGATCACCAAGTGGTAAGAGGGAAAGGATTATGTGAGCAGCTGGTTTTGGGGAAGCAAAAGGAAGTATGCAACGAAGAAGAGGCTGTTTTGACAGTTCAAGACAGCCATGAGCCGAGTGGCAGACAAGAAGAAGACAATGCTGCCCCGACTCCTTGCTGGACCCAAGGCATTATGCACTTCCTACAAATAGGCCTATGCCCTCCAGAAATGAGCAAAGCGAAGAGAAGATACTTCAGGTTGCAGGCTATTCCATATACCATCATTGATGGAGTTTTGTTCAAGAAGGATGTGAATGGAGTGCTGCTGAGATGCATTAACACAGGTCAGATCCAAAGGGTATTAAAAGAGTTTCATGATGGACCAGCTGGTGGCCATTTTGCACCAAGAGTGACAGCTCTAAAAATCATGAAGGCTGGTTATTATTGGCCTAAAATCTTTAGTGATTGCTATGCATGGATTAAGAGATGTAAGAATTGTGCATTCTTCACGGGGAAAAGAGAGACTCGCTGCCCTTCCATTACAACCAATCTCAGTTGACTAGCCATTCATGCAATGGGGTTTAGACTTCATTGGAGCCATCAATCCCAATTCAAGCCAAGGGCACAAATGGATTTTGACAGCCACGGACTACTTCACCAGATGGACAGAAGCAGTAGCACTCAAAGAGGTGAATGAGTCTAGCATCTTGGACTTTTACGAGGGGATAACTACCGATTTGGCATACCTGCTACAATAATCTCTGATAACGCATTGGCATTCATTGGATCTAAGGTGACTGAGTGGGCTGTCAAGAACGGGATCTACCTAAGCACTTCATCAAACTATTACCCTCAAGGTAATGGCCAGGCTGAGTCTACAAACAAGAACTTGCTGAGGATCATTAGGAGGACTCTTGATGAGAATTAGAGGGCTTGGCATACCAAACTGAAATCAGCCTTATGGGCTGATAGGATCACTCCCAAAAGATCCACAGGTAATTCTCCATTTAAGCTTGTCTATGGAAGAGAGGCAATCTTGCCCATGTCACTTGAGTTGCCAACATTGGAACTCATGAAGCAGCTGGAGTTGCTTGAATTTGAGCCTATGGAGGTGAGATATGCAGAGCTGATGGAGCTGCAAGAGATCAGAAATCAGGCATCCCAAGCAATGGAAAAGGATCAAGCTTTGATCAAGAAGACCTTTGACAGAAAGGCCAAGGATAGATCTTTTCAAGTTGGAGATCTAGTGTTGAAATGGGATGCAGATCGGGCAAAACCAGGAAGGCATTTCAAATTTGATGCCATTTGGAGTGGCCCATACATGGTCACGAAGCGCAAGAGCAGCAATGCTTTCCAATTGGCCTCATTGGATGGTGAAGAACTGCAGATTCCAGTCAATGGAATCTATCTCAAGCGTTGCCTCTAGAGGGAAGTTCACTACCTTGTAAATATTAATTAGATTTTCATTCCTCCAAGTGCTTGTGCACATTGTCCTGTTGTAGTTAGGTTTCAGTTTTCCTAAGTGCTTCGGCACAGGTTTTGCTGCTCTCAGGTTGTTTTCTACAGTTCAGAGTGTTGTTGGAGAAGAAGTTGCAGTATCAGGCTCGGGATTAGATATCAGGCTCGTTTCAGGTTATTGCTTATGACTCCATGCCCAATAGATCGCTAAAAGGCCACTGATCTTCTACCTAGCAGGCATGTGACCCCGCTGAGTCGTCAAAACTGTTGTCAAAATTTCACCCCAGGGTAAATTTCGATAACATGCATCAGAGTTTTGCAGTTCCAAGCAAGTAGATTGAAACAGGAAAAATTGTGAAAATTGGCTAAGTCTTTCTAAAGGTTTCCTTTGGGACAGTTGGAACGAATATACGCGGAAGACACGGATCGGCCGATTTTCCGCAAAAGCGATCCCGGAAAAGTTTGCCCCAGGACATCTCGGGGACAAAAAGGAGCGTGAACTGCCCGGATCGGCGAAAAGGAGAACTTTCGCACTAACTGCTTTGGGACATCCGGGACAAAGGTACGTGAACCGGCCGGTTCGGCCGAAATGAGAACAAACAGTCCGGAAGAAAATGGGACATCTGGGCCGCGAGGACGCGAACCGGCCGAATCAGGCGAACCGGAGGAATTTGTCCCAAGCAGCATTGGGACATCTGGGACAAATGGACGCGAAGGAGCCGAAGGAGCGAAAGCCAATCAATGCATGCCACGTGTCATCGGCCAAATGAGGGACGAGGAAGCCCATTTAGGGCGGATCGGAGGTTTTTGTCCCAGGCAGCACTGGGACATCCGGGAAAAATGGACGCGGTGGACGCGAAAGAGCCGAAAGGGCCGAGAACCAACCCAGATCACGACACGTGTCGCAAGAGAGGCGATCCAAAAGTCAATGGGCGAGGTTTTGAGCACTAACCCAACCAATGAAATAGCGCCACATGTCCAAGTTTAAGGGGCCCACAAGGAAATTTCAAAAGGAAAGTCCGTGAAAGGTAGAGGAGAGAGAATTGCTTGTCCAATCAGCACGTGCCACGTGTCATCCAGTGTGAGAGCGCGGAAAGATTTCAAAACACGTTTTGGCCTTTGTTTTTGCCCTAAATCTTGGATCGCCATAACTTTCGATCCAAGCTCGGATTTGCACGTTCTTTATATCAACGGAAAGATGGTAAAATTCTCTACATGATTCTAGGGTCAATCTTGCATTTTGGTTCAGTTTGAGAGAGGAAATCAAGAAATACGTCTGGCACAAAATAACAAGCGAAGTAATGCTTCAATAAACAACTTTAATGCGCAGACAGATTCGCGCTTCGTAAGAAAGCCCGCCGTTTGCCAGGATCCGCCGCCTCGCCATAATGAGATGAATTAAATGCAACACGGAGGTGGTTGGGGTAGATTTGGCTTTCCCCTCTCTCTTCCCTCTCTCATTCTTTCTATATATTGTAAAGTGGAGCTTCTTTTCAAGGTCGAACATTTTTTTGTTTTGCCTCTCCTTCTTCTCCTCGAGTGCAAATTTGTGGAGTTCGAACCTCTCATTTGAACTGTAATACTATTCTTCCTCATGGCATTCTGTAGTGTATTGTATCAATCTTTGGAGCAAGTAATGCATGTCTATGGATGATTCTTAGCCCTCTTTGTGTTCATTTTTGCATCCTCCTAGTCTTTCACTGCAGTTTTTTTGTCATTTGTGCATGATCTTATATCACATTCAAATGGTCTGTGTTCACTGGCAAAATAGGTGTTCTTCATTCCTCGGTGCATCACCTCTATTAGCTTAGATTTATTTTATGCATCTTCTTACCTTGTCTCCTTGGCAGATTAGATTAGGTTTTGAGAAAACCCTCTACATATTTCGTGTGCATCTGAACAGAGGAATAGGAACCAGCCTTCTCTGGAGAATCCTTTCTCATTTTTCAAGTCCCACACTTGGAGAAAGGATTGATGTTATGCAATCACTTTGGATGCCAAAGTGATCAACCTAGAAACGATCGCATCCGGGGTGCTATGATTTTGCACTAACAATAATTTCAACCCATAAATCTCTATAACATTCATGTACATTCATTACAATAGTCAAAAGTGATCCAAATTGGTCGGCCTAACTAAAACCCTCATTATATGTACCAAAATGGCTCAAACCCCATCGACACAAAGATAAAAATGCCTTTACATCAAATAAATACATAGTAATGACACAAAACCCATTACATATGATTAAAATATAATTTTATATTCATACATGGTCATACATTTTATCAATCAATCAAATTATTTCATTTACTAGGCCCATTTCTCTTTGCAGATTCTCAAAACAATTATTTCATACACCCCTCAAAGACCCTCAAAACTTCTTAAGGCCACCAAATCACTTAAACAAGAGAAAACCATTCCATGTAACCACTTTATGGAAATGGAAGAACACGTAAAACACTTATAATAAATTTATAATCCTTGAATCAACCTCATGCTCAAACCACAACTACTTTTGTCTTCATTAGATCAACTCTGCCAAAAAAGCAAATTTCCAAAGGTTAGCTCATAAAAACATTTCTACATAAATAAAAGACCTAAAATATACTTATTAGATGTAAAATTCATCCCTATTTACATTACGGTGTAATATCAAACATCAACCAATCCATCTCATGCTTCAAACAACTTCAAACTTGCACTAGAACATATCATGTGCTGCACTACCAAAAATATTCTTGTCCAAAGAAAGATGTGGAAACCATGACAAATGACCACATCATGATGCAAAACTCATATCAATAAAAATATCTTTGAATCTTCTTTCTAAAATAACTTTAATCATCTTGAAATCCCACATAGCTCAAGAAATGACCGATCAACATGAATGAACCTCAAAATACAATGTAGTTGGATGAAAATGTCTGAAAAATTCATGGAAATCAAAATAAATGTCCGTATATCATGCACCATTAATTTTTCATGCTATATCTTGTTGATGTGAAATCACAACACCCTCCAAATTTCCCATGAGTGAGTGGGGCATTCGGTGTAGGATCGCAAAACATGGGTATCACCATGTAAGTTGTATGACTTATGGCTTGAGGTGGACCTCACGGAGATAGATGGCTTATCCTTCCTAAATCCTAACTAAGTACACTACTCCTCACGTAGGTAAATAAACTAGCTAATACTAATCTACTACTTATAAGGGGACATGGTAAGAAAGATGACATGAAATTAAATAGATCCTACACTAAGAGTGGTGATACACGAGAAGAAGGGGTGTCGATCATTCTCCCTTTCTGCAAAATAGATAAAGGGTAATTTTTGGGAGGTTGGACAAGATCCAACACATACCAAAATTACACCAATCTACTAGGGGGAGGATAGACAATTGTATCACAAACCTAAAATGTTAACATTCACCATTTTATGATAAACATAACCAGCAAACATACGATGAACAAAGGAACATAAAAAAATCCTATGAGCACAATGAGAAGTAAGGAGAAACAATAAAAATATGAAGGCTAGGAAATTGAACACAAGAGCGATTTTATTGCTCCATGAGATTTACATAGTATATTGTTATAGCAAGAGAGGCATGAATTCATTACAAGGATTTGGGAAGGCTTGAAGCCCTAGAAGAATGGGGGAATGGGAAGATAAGAATGATTAACCTTTTGCATGTGCACTGACCCCTTACAATACTTATATAATGAATTAAGAAAGAAGGAGAGGAAATTTAGATTTCAAGGAGTATGTAACACCATCCCTACTTGCATTAGTTGTATGGTCTTCGTTGAGGTTACACATGCGTTGTACTTGGCTCCCATGTTGAAAGAATGGAAACCCATGTCCTCATTAATGTCATGTTCACCTACCAAGCCACTCTTTATTATTCCTAAATTTTGGAATTCCAAATCCCTAAAATTTTGAATTTGATGTTTCCATGTATTATATCATCTTCAATATTTCCAATGACTATATTTTGTGTGAAAGCAGAGATCCGATGCTCAAGTTATGCCCATTTTTGCATTCAAAGGTTTATAGGGGTCTCTGTAAATTTCAGATTTTCAAAACTCTGAAAATCCCATTTTTAATGTCTCTAGATTGTTGGGGTCTTCTTAGATTTCCATTTACTATATTCTTGTGAGAATCGGATACCGTATGCTCTAGATATGGCACCTAGATGATGAGGAGGTTTGGTGTTTTTGGGCTGTGTTATGGTTTTGCATTAGCGAGGTAGCTTATCGAGATGCTCGATGAGCTAAGGGGTGAGTTGTTCCTTTTGTATTTGTTATGGAACTTTGGGGCCCCACTACCACTTCACCCCTTGATCTTCCTTGCAGGCTTCATGAGCCTTGAGCGAGCTTCCATTGCTCTTGAGATTCCCCAAACTCCTTGTTTCCTTTGTCGACGACTCTCAAGACTTATCTTGCCACCTCTTATTCACTTGTATGTCGTGCTTCAATCCTCCCTTTGGTGTGATTCCCCATTATAATGTTGTCGACCATCCCGAAACCTCTTGAACTCCCATTGGCATCGAGCACTCCCCACTATAATTTGGGTGTTCCATCTTGCATGGCGGGCTTACCATCTCAAACCCCCACTTTTACCTTAGGCGTCAATACATTGGACACATTTGCACTTGAAACCTTACAACGAGACCTAAATCAAATGGATCGGTCCCTAATGGCTCGGGCCACAAACCTTCCACACATCACCCAATGATCAACCTTGGCATTCCCTCCAATGGAGTTGACCTAGTCAACTTGGACCACCTGACATCGAGAAAATCAAAATTTTCCAATTCGGAGAAAAACATTGTTCACCATCGCACTTTTTCTCGAAAAACTCCAAAGTGTTATTTTCCTAAATTCTAAAATTTCTCACCTTGTTGACCTTGAAAACCACGTTGTTTGGAAAGTTTGAGAATTTTGGATTGGATATTTCTTTGGACTTTTCATTCATTGTTTGCTCATCGGGGCCTCATATTTTTCCAAATTCCTATTTTTCCTAAGTTTGATTTTTCAGACTTTAAATTCTACAAAATGGCTCACCCTCAACCTTATTTTGATGTCACCCTCCATCAATGAGTTGTTCTAAGATTGAAGATATCATTTCCTCATTCCCCTACACAGTAGGTCTATCTCTCTTTATGCCTCACTGCTTTGTGGAGACTTCTCTATCGAGCAACTCGATTCTTACCCTCGGGTTTAATGATCTTAGCTTGGCTCGAGCTTCTCAAAGTGTCAACTTGACCTCGAGCCTTAATTCCATATGATAGTTTTTTTATTTGGGCCTTTACCAAGTTCTCGTCCTCCTCTCGATTCCCACCACAGTTACCATTTTTACGAGCCATGCTTGTTCGCCATATAGTTTAAGCTCACAGAGCTCTCTTTTCCACTTTTTAGGCCCTCGAGCATGTCATTTTCATTTTATGGCCAGTTCATTTTGATATCTCCCACATCCACTTATGAGCTTGTTATCTCCCCTTCTAATTTCGAGCCACCTCCCATGACTAAATTACACCGTTGAATCCCGAGCTCCTCATACAATGGAGGCCAATGCATGTAACGCCATCTCCACTCGTTGGTTTGTGCTTTGTATTATGTGTGAGGTCAATCCCCATGAATGCTCACTTTGTACACTTGTCTCACCATTGTTTGTCTCAACCTCGATCAATATTTGAGCTTAAAGTTTGGGCTCTCCATGCCACATTGCCCGTGATGTATCCGATTGGCCGAGCTCGACCCTTGCATGACCCCGATGAGTTTGATTGAGCTCTTTGAGTTTTGTGAATGCTCCAGCTTCACCCTATGCTTACCTACGTGAGATAAGCTACCCTCCGGGCTTGGCTAATCAAGTCGAGCTTTCCATTACACTATTTCATGAGTTTACCGAGCTCTTAAAGAGCTTTCCACCTCTTGCATTTTACACAACTCGCCAAACTACTCGATGATAAACTTTTATCTCGGTGGTCAACATTAGACCTCCTTCACTATTTTCCACCCCAAGACTCGGATCTTACAAATTTTGAATTTTTGAACTGGACAGCTTATGACAACCGAGTGAGGTGCATTCTAGGGTTATTCTCATGATTTATCCATTTTTTCGTGTCTTGGTCAATTTGTGGTCCCATGGGGCCCACTTTCATCTTCTTAAGACCAAGTGAGTTTTAACAAGACCAAGAAGAGGAAAAATTTCCTCAATGACCTCCAACACCCAAAATTCTTCCCAATACTCCTTAGATGTGGAATTTGACATGTAATCCCGCTTCAATTTGTAGGGCCTTGTTTTGGTGTCTAGGTCTAACTTTGTCTTCGTTGTCCATTTTTTCGTGGGGAAAAAATGGATAACAATTTTGGAAACTCATAGGGGCATCTTCCTACTAAATGCTCAAGACTAGTTTCCTAAAGCCTCCATTGGGAATGGAGTCATTAGACAACCCGTGACTGATTAACCTTCTAAATATGCCCCTTTAAACTACCCGAACATTCACGATCCTAGACCTACCCGATACCATTAAGCTTGAGCTAGACTGCATTGTGAATTTCCAATTTTCAAAATTAATTTTATGACACTGGAAAATTGTGTCAAATATGGATTTTAACCTTCTCTCTACAATCTGAATTGTTGGAGCCACATGACATGCAATGAAAACCTATACTGCGCTAAATGTTTGATTTTCCTCCAATGCATGAAGTACAAAATTGATGATTTTGATGAGATGTTGGATATTATAGAGATTATGAAGTACCTATTATCCTTGGGAAGCAAATTGAGGCTGTTGTTGAACTTGAATTTTCCTTCCTTAGGCTACCATGGACATTACTAGATGGAGCCACCAAAGCCGAGGACTATACATTATGAACCTGTCACTTTTATGCAACCACCATCCTTGGAGAAGATTTTTCGATTACGCGTGAGGGATATCGAAGCTCAAACTTTAATCTAGAGGAACAAGAGAATGAAAAATCTAAAACATGCCCCTTATTAAGTTTAGTTTCTCTCGTATTTGGATTGACTTGAAAAGCTCAGTAGCTATTCCATGTAACTACAATCTACTTCCTACACAATTGCATGCAAAGAGGCCTATCGAAACATAGTGTACTATGTTGGGGAAAACACAACAAAAATATGCACAAAAATTTCAAATCATACATGTCCAAGTAGATATGTAGAGTGTGCATAAAATGTTTTATCTTGAAAGTAAACATACACCTACCATACTCTAACAAGAGATAGAGAATACTTAAAATAAAACATGTAACTAAGAATGTAAAGTAGTTCCCTTTCGTTACAACTTGCAACCATGTGGATTATTTGACAATAGATATGGCTATGCATATGAGTGAAAAACTGATATTGTAGTAATTTTCCACCCATGCCATTGAGGTATCAATCTGGAAACAAAATAAATGCCTCATCGAAATGATCTTCATGGGACTCTGGAGATGTTGTAATTAATGCAACCGATCCTCAAGATTATAAGGCTCATCTTCATATTAGAAGTGAACATGAATAGTTGTGATATGTAGTCTCTAACTTCACCTAATCCCCTTTCTAACCCCAAGCGCACCGGTACATAACCCGTTTGGGTGCTCACCCGAGCGCGTCAATTCTCGAGCTCCTCCTTTATGTGATCCTTGTAAGAATGTTCAAAATTAATGGAGGAATGTTGTAGAAATAGAAATACATCCATTATCACAACACAAAAGTAAATAAACTAGATCTAAGCACCGATGCATTATGAAAATCATATGAACATTATAAGAAAGGAGTCATATTTGAACCATGAAAAATATGAAGAGCACATGGGTTTGAACCCATAAATAGAGATATTCAGAACAACCCGTCATATATTGTCTCCTTTTTACTTGTCACCTTTTCCCTCTCCACCATTTTCATTGCCTAGAATCTTTGTTCCATTGTAACATATTCCCCATAGTCAAAAAGAATTGCCTAGAGTCAAAAGAAAATAATTTCCTGGAATCTTTGTTCCATTGTAACATATTCCCATAGTAAAAAAGAAAAGAAAATTGTAAAATAAAAATTTTGTAAAAGAAAAAGAAAAGAAAAGATTTTTTTTTTTGTATTTTTATATGAAACAAAAATTATTTATTTATTGATTCACAAATGTTTGATGAATCGTGGTACATCCAAAGGGTCATAACAATGATGATTACATCAAAAACTAGCATTCTAACCCTAAAAGGACTCTACCCCAAGATTTCTAGCTATGCATGTCCATATTCGCATGGACAACAATCTTTCATCAACACAATCCTCTCTCTCACACACACAAATCACCACTTTTTAGATCCAAATGCATCTTTATATAGAGTGGGATATCTCCTTCACCGCCTCAACCCCACTCATGGGTAGGTTACATGCCAAAGGGAATCATGCTCCTCCATACTCGATTGTCCATTCTAACTCATCAAAACCACTGATTAGCCTCTGCTAATCATAATGATGCACCATAGAATATTCCTTATAATTCTATCCTAGAATATTCTTCCCTTGGGCTGTAAGACTCCATGCCTCAACCTTATCCACTTATCACACCCACTCAGATCTCCACGTGTTTTCCATGTAATACCTTTTCCCCAAAATTGGTTAAGTGTCAAACCTTCTTCTCGCATTCGTGCCCAAACCTCCGTGCTCTCTATGTCTAACTCAATCCCTTCGCTAATGTGCAACCTTTTCATCTTGCACACGCTTCTCTTGTGCATGCTAATCCTCCGATCATGGAATTAGTCAATTTTCTAGTCTCAACATCACCCCACATTAAACGTGTTGTCTCGTCCTGGAAATAATATGATTCTCAACAAAGAATAAATAATAGGAGAATAAAAGAATCTTCCTTGACTTATGCTCGCTACTATTGTACAAGGATTGGGAAATATTTACTCAAGGATGCTTCAATCTTATTCCATGCATCCAACTCACTTTTTTTGCATGTTTAAATAAATCCCCTATCGGTGTAGTGACCTCCTTAAATGTCAACTCTTTACCCTTAGCTTTCAAGGAATCAACAATATTATCTATTTGCTTGCTAAGGTCCTTACGCATCCATCTTATGTGTAACCTGGGGATACACTTCCTTTACCTTATTCTTAATAGAGGCCCTTAAAAATCTATTTACTCATATTTCATCTCAACCTCTGCTAGGATCTTCTCATGTTCTACCCTATTAACTTTATTCTTAGGATATAACTATTTTAAATCCACCTCATGCATAGCAACCAATACACTTGCCACTTTGTCCTTGTCTTCATAGTTGTCATAGACAACTTCGGCCATTCTTGCCAGTAGCCTTTATCAAGCAAAAGAAGCTCGGTGTACAGAACGAGTTATGGTCTCCTTAATTTTGATTTGTCCTCCCCTTTCTATTATGTCATAAGTTCTTCCATGATTCCAAAGTGCTGGTGGTGGCCTCTCCATTGTGATTATGCGCGTCGGGTCATCTAGGTAGTGGAAGGCCGATTCATACTTCTTTCTCAAAGGGGGCCAAATATGGGCATGCCAAAATAATGGAGTCTAAGAGAACTTTCGCTTTCTTGTAAGATTCGTGCACTTTTCCCTTCTCTTCTCTCAACTCAATCCTCAAGTGTGTAATTATTTCCTCCTTCTCCTTGATCTCCTTGTCTCTTTCATGATCTCCTTATTCTTCTCCTTCATCTCTTCCTCCAATGCCCTAATTCTCGTTATTCCTCCCGAATAACCTTTCTTTGATCTCCACTAACACTTTGTTAAGTGCGTTACGAATGTTCATCTCAAGTTAGTTGTTGTGAATCCTGATGGGATTTATCTAGTCGGGTTTGGTGTGACTTGGAATGCACCGCATCGACCTTGAACTCCGGCTCATCAACGTGGGACTAAAATTTTCATGACAATATCTTTCATGTGCATGGGTACGAACTCTCTTTATTGAATGACGACCAAAAATAGAGTTGGTCCGGAGGAACTATGCTCTTGAAATGCACATGTAGGACCTTGTTTGGGTCATTATCATAAGTCATCCTAGGCCTTTTTGAAGCCATCATGCCTTTACCACCTCTCATGTTGGGAAGCCGACTATTAGACTTATCTCTCTCGACCATGCTTCCACCCTTTTCTATCTCTATTTCTTCCATGTTGTGCTCCACCTTGCGCTCTACCAAATTTTTGATGATACCCGCCACATTTTTTTTTGCACCATGTCCTTTAATTTTTCACGGATAGGTGTGAGGGCTCACATACATTTGTTTCCACCTCTTCACTTCCTCCTTTCTCATGAGCATCCCCCAAATATTCATCCTACTCTTCATCACATTCAAAAATATTGAACACAGGGGGTCATATTTCTTTCGCTCCTCGTCCTCTTCTTTGACCTCATCACCTTCTTCATGCTTCATTCTTTTAGAATCTCGAACTCTGCATTACATGCTTTTTCTTCACTAGAGACTACTTCCTTATGGGGGACTTAACCTTCATTGGGAACTCTTTCTTCGAGCATAGGTGCTCATGCCCATGCCCAAATCTTATGTAGTTGTGGTTTAAAGCTGCACATGCACTCACCACCCTACTTGATGGAGTCTCTTCCCTCTCCCTTTTCTTTGGCACTACCTTCTTTCTTCCGGTAGGGTTGTCCAAGATGGAGACATCATCCTCAACATATGTGTCATTCTATAACTTAGGCCTTAGGCACATGTACAACCTTACTATCATCAAGCTTATAAGTGGTAATTTGAAGCTTAAGAATATATATGTCATGAGAGACATACCTTTCCACATATGCACAATTCTTAGGATACACCAACATCTTGCATAGCATGCGGTGCTCTAATATTATTCACTTAGATAAAATCTTAGCTTTTGGCCTCCTTGAACATGTTAACCATGCTCTAGAAATAATACGCTATAAATTCAAAAGGTAATCGACACCATAGGCTCATGGTGTCATCAATGGTCAATATGAACCTCTTAATGCAAAAGTGTTAGTACACTATGAATTCAGCCTCATTACCCACCAAGGTTGGCAATTGTTCTAGGATCCTCCACTGCCTCAAATTCATCGTGCATTTACTTGCACCACTTATCCAAGCATGTTTTGTATGCGAGATGTCACTATATCACAAGTGTAAGCTTCAAATTTCTTGGTGGGGATGTGTCCTAATCGGGGTATTCCCACATGTTGTTATTAGGCCCATCGGGCACTCCAATTTTTGAAAACACAATGGTAAGAAGAATATTACTAAACATAATCTTATCTCCATATTTCTCGGCATCAATGATATCTTCTACAATGAAGGCCGAGATGTTGTATATGGTCCCTTCTAAAACCTTCTTGCAAATGTTCAACCAACTCTTGTTCACTTCTTTCCATCATTCTTTCCCATTCAACTTGCTAAATAGGCACATGGCCATCTTCATCAATGGGCTGATGATCTTTTCAATATTGAAATATCACCGCCTTTCTTGTATTCGAATGCTTGATTGTTTCTTTGAAAACCTCTTTTCACCTAAGTCATCATCTAGTGAATATCCTGCATGCGAGATAAGTCCAATGTACGTGGAGATCAACTATGGAATTATGCGCATCCTTCTCCTATGAAGTAGAAGTAATATTCATGCACATGTGACATAAGTCATTACACAGTCTCTCGAGTTTTCAAAACATGGAAACTCAAAGAGTTACAAAAGTCCAACCTTCTCCAATGTTGTCTTCATCGAGTCATCATATACATGTTGGCCATCTTCTGTTCTCTCTCTTGTAGGGGAACACAAGCTCCAATGCCATATCCTTTTTAGTTGTACTTGTCCTATGGTTATAGTCACTTATAACCATCTTGCACACATGAGATACCCATTCCATCCCTAATAATACCCCATATGGGTGTGCATATATTCATACCATTATTTGTTGAAATTTTTGTCACAATGGATTTCCCTTGCCCTTGCCCTTCTTCTTGGGTGAAACATTCACTCCTTTCCTTGGTGTCATCCTCCTTATTTGGTCCTTGTAATTTTTCCCTGTATCTTGCATTGTTTTTCTACTCAATCCTTGGCTTCAATCCTTCTATGAAAACATTTTAAACCCGTGCTCTAATTTCTCAAACACTAAGCGAAACCCTTCCTTCCACAAGACAACATCAAACTCACAAAAGTACTTCTAATAACCACTTATGTCCTTGATCTTGTACTCTGCTCCAATTTAGTTTTGAATTCTCCACTTCTCACGTGATTTTCGTAATTTTCATGCAAGGATGTCCTAGCTCGCATGAGCTCTTCTTCAATCAAACACAAGGTGAAAAATCAATTACCATGACTCCTATTTATAGTTTTCACGTTTTACCACATTAACTCGCATGTCACCTACCACCGTAAAATTGTATTAATTTTGGATTTATCCAATGCATTCCTTCTCGCACGCTCGTTAAATCAGCACTTTTTCTCCACGTGCACATCTACGTGTAAGCTCCTCAACCTTCTCGACACGCAACACTTTATTGATGAGAATTTATTTTGCATGCTTTCGGTGTTAAAGTTCATTTACCTATATGTCTTATACTATTTTTTTCCCATAGCCTTCATCGTGATGTTTCACTTTTTCTTCCTCACTATACATGGATTTTATGAAACTTTCCTTGACACTATAAAATTTCCTTAACACCTTTTTATCTTTGATAACCAGTTTCACCTCCGCTACATGTGTTCCTTTGATACCACACACATTTTTATAGTTTTCTCTCCGGGGCTCCAACATCAATGCACCAACCTTTGATACTCTTACTACACACTCAAACTCCACCTCACACAAAAACATGTGCTATCCTCTGCGCATAAAACCCCTTAGATAGTAACTCACTACTTGCCTACAAACGTGCTTATTACAAAACACACCAAATAAAAAGAATAGTAATGATAAAAGGAGACACATATAAAGGAAAATACATTAAAGGAGCCTAAACTACTTGGCAACACTACCTTATTACCAACACAAAGAAGACTTATTTATATTAGGGCTTCAACATACTTCCATTGAAATAACCAAGTAACCATGTTACATCTAATGATCAGTAACTAGCAAGCTCTGAATCAAGTATATGGGATATAATATACGGTCCCAACCAATTTACTTTGAGTTTTCTAGGTGGTGCGAAGCTTGGAGTCATATATTAAAACCATCTACCCAACCTCAAAATTTTTTTCTTATTATGACGATCATGCCATGCCTTCTTTCGTGCTTTTTCTATCTTTTAACTTCATCTAGGAATGGCTCGCCTTTCATATAACATCATAATTTTATCAATGTTCTCTTCTAATACTTGTTCGTCACCCAATCCTCCTACGCGGGACAATAATTAATGAAGGTAGTACGAATTCCATAGGCGTAACAACCACCTTTGCGCCAAACACTAATTGAAAATGTGTATCCTTGTTCAATAGTTTATAAGTCATTCGATATGCCCATAATACTATAGAGACTTTATCATCCCAATCCCTTCTTCCGACATCGCAAATCTTAGTCAATATGTGGCTTAAAATCTTGTTAAAATCCTCGTAGTCTCATTATCCCGAGGTTTATAGGACATAGTTTAATGATGTGCCACCATAAACTTTGCCAATAAGATTATAAGCTGTCTCATTTAAAAAATGAGTACCCCTATCACTTGTTAAACTCAACGGGCATCCATATATGTTGATTATATTCTCCCATAGAAACCTAGCATTGTTTGCCATTGTACAATCCTTCCTACGCATTCCTTACGCCCACCTTGTAAGATAGTCTATATAGGTGATAGTATAATGCCAACCTGTCATGTGCATGGTTGGGAAATAGGGCCCATGAAGTCAATGGTCCATTTTTCAAATGGTTCCGCACTAGCAATAGGTATTAATGGTATCTTGTCTCTTTGCCTGGTTTCCTAAGGCATTGGAAATGGTCACATGCCTTGCAATAAGCTATATAATCTTTATAAATTGTCTCCCACCAAATTCTTGCCAATAAAATTTTTTACGCAGTATCATTCCTGCATAGTGTCCACCAACAATCCCTCCATGAGCTTCCTCCATAATACCCATGTGCTCATGTTCGAGTACACACTTGGTGCAAAATTTCATCCCGACCAAGTTTATACAAGTCTCTACTAATTAGCATATAGGGCACAATGCATATGGCCAACTTCTTTTTCTCTAAAACCTTCATTTCATTAGGTGCAACACTCGTTCGTAAAAGAAAACAATATCTTCCAAATCATAGGCGCGTTTTGTAACCTAAATAACTATGCATCCAACATTATGTCTTCAATGCTCTGCAGCATCCTCACCGAATCAATTCTCGATCGGATGGTTGGGTCTTGAGTTTCTTTTCCTGGTTTTACTACGACTAAAAAGTTAAACTTTTGGAACAACAGATCCACTAGCATATGCACCCCCTCGTAACATAGTTTTTTTACCAAATACTTTAGCACCATATGATCCGTATAAAAGGTAAATAGAGTAGCCAAAAATACTACTTGAATTTATGTATTGTGTAAATCATTAACAAAGCCTCATGCTCCGTGGTTGTGTAATTATTTTTAGTTGGAGTTAACTTCCTACTTGTAAAGCACAAAGAGTGATCAACAATCCCTTCTCCGGGATGTGCTAGAACTACTCCAATTTTTATTCCTAAGGAATCTACATGTACATGGATGGGCTTGTCCCAAGAGGGAAAGAAAAAAATGGGCACGGTAGTAAGTCTCTCCTTCAATGTGTCGAAATCCATTTGTTGTGCTTCGCCCCAATGAAATCTTCCTTATGCCTCAACAATTCTTCTAAGGGTGTGGAAATCCTATCATATCCCTTGATGAATTTTCTGTAATAACTCATATGACTTAAGAATCCATGCACTTTGGTTTGATTGGAGGGCTCCACTAACCCTAGAATAACAACTATCTTGGCAAGGTCTACCAATAAACCTTCCTTGCGAGATAAAATGCCCTAGCGATGTGCAAAAAGGGTAGAAAAAAATCTTAATATTGAGAGAGATACTCAATTGTCTACATTTCTCAAACATTAAGTGTAGGTTATCACATTGATCCCTTGCCAATCCATAAACCATCCAATCATCTAGGTAAACTTGTAGGAACTTGTGAATAAAGTCCTAGAATGCTGCACCAGGGATGTGTCAAAATATAGCGAGGCACATTCTTAAGCCCAAAGGGCATGACCGTGTAAGTGAAGCTTCCCATTTCAGTGGTGAAAGTATCCTTCTCTTGGTCTTCCTCACAATCCTTACCTCCAGTGATAACACGAGAATCCATCTGTCACAAATAATAGATCTCTCATCCTACTACACCTTCCCAAAATTCTTGATTAAGGGGGTTGGAAAAGGATCTATAACACATGCAACATTCAATTCTATGTTGTCTACACATATCCTTATCCTACCATAATTTTTTATAATAATACCATTGGGCTCACCCATTCGATTCTTCAATTTCCCCTACAATCCCGGACTCTAGCATCTTGTCAATCTCCTCTTTCACTTTCACTCGCAAATTAGGATTCATTCGACATGGCCTTTTTCTTATCACGCGTGCCCCTTACTTAATTTTAATGTGCATTTCTCCTAAGGAGTGATGAACTCCTTTTAATTTATGGTACCTATGTGAAAATAAATCCTTGAATTTGTGCAACAACTCTATTAGCTTTGGGACTTCCTATTCCATCCAAAGAATCTCGATAATGACTTCCTTTGGTTATGCTTTTAATCCAATGTTAAACTTCTTTGTTTTTAAAGCCTCGTGATAGGTGCGCGCTTGCTCATTTTTTTATACAAGACTTTGCTCATACCTTTGGTATGGTTAACATCCAAGTTCTCTACCTCCCCATCGTCTGCATCGGGTAGATAAACTTTCATTTTCCTTTCCAAGAAAGTACACTCTAACTCCACTTCCTTTGTCTCTTCTTCTTCGAAATACACCTCTAAATCAGGTTCCTGTAGAAATTCTAGGATTTTATCCTCTCGCCATGGTGCTATCTCCCATAGTAAGGTGCTTTACTACCTACAACACCTCATTCACCAATGGCTTCAAACTTAAATATTCAAAAGTCTAGATAACATCTTCTTTTAACTCTTTCCAATTTCTGTTTGACGATGTAACTCTAAGTGGATATACCATGCATGTGCATAACCTTATAAGGTGGAATAGAACTTATGAACCCACGGTGAGGTGGGTAAAGCTTTTGTTCCTTATGTCCAAGCTCTCTCACATTCCTAAACATGGAATGAGGTGGATTCCTTCCCATCATAGTTGCATATTATAGAAGATTTATTACTCTAGAGAAAGCTAACAAACAACATGATTCTCACTTTGTGTCACTCTAGAAGGTTGTCTCGATGTGTCTCCCACCAATGTGTTATTGTCCCGTGTAAGGTATAAGTAAGTGGATACTTCCTCTCTACTTGACATGTCCACTAGACTTCCATATCGCATAGAAAGGCATCAAGGTCACCTTATCCTATGTAATTTGGTAATTTTCATCATCCTAGGTGCCTAACCGAGCACACTCGGCAACTTGAGTCATAGTGCCCTTTAATTGTTTACCAACCAACTCATAAGCCTCATACGCAATACTAGTCATGTCACTCATGGAAAGAGCATCATCCCACTAAATTATTCCTTATGATGGTTTGACAACCTCGGGTCTCGATGGTACGCACATAGATTTTATTTATGTCCTCTTCACCCAATGGCTCCACATAAGGCATAGGTCTCCCATCATCGGGAATAAGCATGCACTCCTCTTTATTTTCAAATCTTGTGTATCCCTTATTAAAGTGCAAATAAACATTGTTCGCGTAACACCAAGGTTATCTAAGCAAGGCCGAGAAATTTATCCACCTCAAGAAGTGCTAAGACTTCAAAGTCTCCAATAAACTTGGCACCTTGAATGGTTATGGAAGCATTCTTGAGAACTCGATGGGCATAACCTTTGTCCTATTTTCCATATTAGTACATTTAAATATGGTTGTAATGGGGTCTCCCATTTGATTCCATGCATCCAAAGTAAGAACATTGACCTCTACACTCGTGTCAATTAGTATGTTACTTAGGATCCATCCATCAACAACCGCATTCAACATGATTTCCTTATCATAATCAAGGTTATTAGGGGGCGGGTTAGCATGTAAGACTTGTATTTCACACTCACCTCCGAGTGTGTGGTACCTTTTCTCTCAACCACTCTCCTAGGAGGGGAATGATATTCTTCTAGTGCAACATCCTACACACCTCACTAAGCTCATCCATATATTTTAATGAGGTCTCGGGCGCTCTTCACCTATTCTAACTTCCGTGATTTCTCCTTCAAACATTGAATATCCCCTTGTAGGTTCCTAATCACCTCCATAGTTTCTGGTAAACATCCTTCTAATGGGTTGGATCGGGGTATTTCCTGGCATGAGCAACCTCGGCTCACGTAGTTACGAGAACAAGTTGTAATTCGGGGTTAAGCGTTACTCTTGGTATCTAGAGTGGATCATTCCACTTCACACTTACCATCTCTATGCCCTTGTCCTTCCTCTCGGTTTTGGCTCATGTGAACATACAACTCTGGGCACTCCTCATATTTATGTTTCTTCTGCACCATAGGCATTGTAACAAATCCAGACACTCGCGCTTGTAGTGTTCAGTAGATCCATAATTGTAACAAGTTCCACAGGGAAATTGCTTATCGGCATACACCGTGATCAATCGTGTCGTGAATTTGGTCTATCAATCGGCAAGTCCTCCGTATTATGAGTAGAGAATGTACAAATTTTATAATAAGAGGGCACATTCTTACGGAGAACATGTTGAAATAACGAGAATCTACTTGGATCATGATCCCTATGAAATATTTAAAAATCTAATAACATTTCACACACCGATCTCAAGGAAAGCGCCCTTTGTGTTTTGTTCTACTTCGTAATCCGTGCACCAAAGCCCACTATGAGTCTTGTGAGCTGAGTTAGTGGATAATTTCTCGAGTTGATTTTTCATGACAAAAATTTGTTCTTCTAAGTGGGCTTATCCCGGTGTCAATGCTTCGATGTCCTTAGTGCAAAAGCATCCTCCGATGCCTCACGTGGGTCCGTGAACAATATTATGGGAAAGTGTTCATCTCGAAGGGTGTTATTAATCCTCCAAAAGCACCGAACATACTTGTGATGGATGTATATCAAAAGATACATTTGATAATAGAGTTTTGAAGTGCGCATCATACTCCCACACACTCTCCTCCATCCCTTGTTGAATCTCTTTGAGCACGATGATGCTCTTTTTCTCAAACTCAGGAATGTGGAACTCTGCTAAGAAGGCACCATGTAGTGCAAGTGTTATCCACCACCATTTGATGTGGGTCATATTTCTGGTACTAGCGATGTGTGTGCCCCTACAACGTTGTTGAAAACTAACTTTTCTTCCACTCTAAGGAAGTGATACCCTTAGTTTTCCATAGTAATTCCCATTTGTGTACATGCTCTGCAACATCTTCAACACCTTTGTAATCAAGTAAATGTAAAGACATCTCATAAAACACTTGCTAAGGTGGTTGAGGTCCTCTTCCACCAGTCTAGAACCTTGGTTCCCTCCGGTGTTTCCTCCACCACCAGCTCCACTAGATCCTCCTCCTGCAGCAAAGGACAAGGCACGAAGTAGCTACACTTTTCATCCCCACCATCAAGCTAAATTGAGTGCCAATAGTCACGTGACGTAGAACCACTTTGCATCGTGATACCAACATTTTGTGAGCCAAAACCTTGTCCAAATGATGTGCACGACAAAATACCACCAAACACATGAAACACCTTCATTTCCATAGATAAGTTTAAAGATAAATGATATCTACACGATGTGGCTTGACTACCAATACCAATACCAACCGGATTAGAAATATTTGTATCAAAAGCGGGAAACTCAACGTAAGGGTTAGGTCACTGGGTGGATTTAAATGTGTGCCTATGGTCCATATTATTTCTTCATATGAACGACTCTCATTAGAAGATGAGGGGTTTCCCTTCCACATTTTCCAAGATGAGGTAGCTGTTTGCTCAAGTTCCACATCCTCCACATGAACCTCAAATCCTTCTAAAGCAACATCTACCTCCATACATTTGCACTTTCATGCCATCTTGCAAACTCCATTTCTCAAACTTCAATATACTTGAGTCACCCCTCCTCTCTCTCTCGCTTCCACAATAGGAATCACCATCTCTCACCACACTAGCTTCCATGCCCTGCACCTAGTGGGATTTTAGCTAGCCATAGGAAATGATTCCAAACTTAGAGTGATGATCAAGATCTTAATGGATAATGGTAAAGCATGAAAGAAATATCCTCTTGGCTCTCACAAGAGCTAAAACTCATGACTTCTAGGAAATAATATGTAAAAATTACATACTTCGACGTATAGTGATCAACACACCACTCCACCACGAGATCAACAACACGAGTCTAGATCAATTCAGCATCATGAAGCCGCTGATATTATTCTTGGGTCCAAACACAAAGTCTATAGTACCAGTTCTTCTTTGACACATATTTTGATAACCATTCATACGGTTCTATCGGAAAGTAGAAAAATAATGTTTCATAGAGCTCTTGGTACAAATGCTACTCAACCCATTTATGTGCATCGATCTCATATCCACTAATGAATCTCTATGTAAACTTATCCTCCATGTTCTTAAGACAAGTCTCAACATTGTCCAAGGTCAAGCATTCTTCCATCACACACCATTCTTACAACATCTTCAAAATAGGTCCCAGAAATGGAACCAAAATGTAGTCTCTAACTTCACCTAACCCCCTTTCTAGCCCCAAGCACGCTGGCACACCTCACCCGATCTAGGAACTCACTCAAGGCACAAGAAGGTGTCAAGCTCTTCCTTTATGCGAGCCTTATAAGAATGTTCACCATTAATGGAGGAATGTCATATAAACAAAATAAATCCATGATCACAACATAGAAGTAAATAAACTAGATCCAAGCACATATGCATTATGAAAATCATATGAACATTTTAAGAAAGGAGTTAGATTTGAACCATGAACAATATGAAGAGCACTAGGGTTTGAACCCATAAACAAAGATATTCATAATAACCCATCATATATTGATTCACAAATGTTTTCTGTAATCATGGTACATCCAAAGGGTCATAGCAAACTAATTACATCAAGAAACTAGCATTCTAACCCTAAAAGGACTCTACCCCAAGAGTTTTAGCTATGCGCATGTCAATATTCGCAAGGACAAAATATTGCATCAACACAGTTTCTCACACACACAAAGCCCCCTTTCTAGATCTAAATGCATCTTTATATAGAGTTGGATCTATCCTTCACCGCCTCAACCCCACTCATGGGTAGGTCGCATGCTAAAGGGAATCATTCTCCTCCATACTCGATTGCCTATTTTAGCTCACCAAAAACCTGATTAGCCTCCACTAATCATAATGATTTCACCCTAGAATATTCCTTATGATTATATTCTCGGAATATTCTTCCTTAATTGTAAGAATCCATTTCCCAACCTTATCCACTTATCATGCCCACTTGGATGTCCACATGTTTTCCATGTAATACCTTTTCCTAAAAATTGGTTAAGTGCCCAACCTTCTTCTCCATTTTTTCCCAAACCTCCATGATCCCTAAGTCCAAATAAATACCTTCATTCACACGAGAGCTTTGTCATATTACATGTGCTTTCTCCTTTTATTGTCTTTCGCACGTGCTAATCCTCTTCTCCTGGACTTAGTTATTTTTCTAGGATCAACATGACAACTTTTTCCAACTTTAATGAAGATAGATACTTAATGGGGCATGGTATGAACCACTAAATGTGCTTGTTTCTCTTAGCTCCAATCTCAATAAGAAAGTCTTGATGTAGACTTTCCTTGAAAAGGTATTTGTCTGTAATTAAGTTCTTTTCTCTTTTTAGATCTATAGATAACTGATGTATCCTTTGAGTGGATGGTATGGGAGAGATGACCTCCTTGTGCTCTTTTCCCTCCTTGGAAATGTGGAACTCCTCCTTATCATGTAGTTCCTCAAATTTTGTTAAAGACTCCAATGAAATTATTGATGGCTTAATAAAAGAGGTTGTGATTTTCTACTCACATGGGAGCTTATCCTCCTTATCGAGAATGCTCATTGGAAGATTTAATTCCTCCAATCCTAGCACAAGAGGATTCTTATGAGAAACATGTTGCTCTTCATCGTTCTTCCTAGTAATAGACTCTTGTGTTTGGATGATAGATGATGGAGGATTAAATGTGTTGATTTCTAAGGGTTCTTTACCATTGAAGAAATCCTCCAAGTCCGAGATAATATGTCTTTTCATTATCCCTGGTGTTCGACTCAACCTTCTCCATAATGCTCTATGGATCATCAACTTTCTCACTATGGTTCCCCTCATCCTCGAACATAAAGTTGAGAGCTCGAACTTCTCTTCATCATCGAACTGGGGTAAATGAAGTGGGAAGAAGACTTGAAGCTTCTTTTGTGGCTTGCTCTATTCTTGAGTCCTCTAAATTTTTATGATCTTCCTCACATGATGAAGTTCCTCTTCTTTTGGATTTAGAGCAAATAATGGTTGACCCTGATTTTTGCAAATAGAGTGATATCATGGACACTACACTTTGAACACTCTAATTTTTATCCTCCTCTAATTGCTCTTGTTTTCCTTCTGCTAATGTAATTTTAGCTTTTGCCACTGTGGTTGGACCTCAACTTGCTCTGTAGGCTTAACCATCAAGGAGATTTAATTAATCCGAATTTTAGATCCGGGCTTACGAATCTTCTCATCATTTCTTCTTTTCTTGACTCTTCTTTTGTTTGAACATAATGATTAAGTGGTCTAGCTAACCCTTTATGTATATGGGTCCATCACTAATAAATAGGTTAATATTTAATAATATGAAATATTTATATTTCTATTATTAAATATGCTAACCTAGGTATATACTTTAGGTTAAATATTTAATATCATTCAATGATTATATTTCTAATATTAAATATTATAAACCTAGGTGTATGTGTCAACCATTTTAGGTTGAAAATGTGGGTAGGAGACATACCCAATCACCTTATATAAAAAGGACTTTAGGTCTTCATTTGATATATTCAAGCAAATATATCAAAGGTGTGAAAATCAAGTGATTTGGTTTTACCCTTGGTAAATAGGGTTTTAAAGGAGGAGGTTCTCTTACTACATGTAAAATAAGTTCTCTCGAAGTAAAAGGTTATTTTCAAAGTGGATTTTACCCTATTGGGGTTTTCCACTATAAATAATGTGTCACATGTGTTATTTATTTCTGTAATTGTTTCTTTATTTACTTAATGTATGGTGTAATCTTTATTTAAATATTTATTGTAACATTATGTAATATGTAAGTTGATCAAATCCATATTTATTAGAATCCTCAAATTCTAACATCTTCTTACTTTGCTCCTCTTAACTAGTTTTTGAATTTCTTCCGACATGGATTCTGGGGGCTATGAGAGGAGCAATGGAATTTAGTGAGTAGCTAAAGTGATCGACTCCTTGATCATAGGAATATGCATATTGATTCTCAACATAGAACATTTTTGGAGGTGGTTGATAGAAACACGGGAATGAATTTTGTAACTCAGAGGAGGGTTGAATTGGTATGGTGTGGCCTCGAGATGTGAATCCCATTATGAAAATAAAGCCATGATTGCACGACTTCATAGAAGAAATGGAATGTAAGAGATGGAAAATAATGATGAAAAATGGATGGAAATAGATGGTGAAGAAGTGGAAAAGTATGTAACTTAGAGAGTGGGATTCATAACCAAATGGAGTCTCTAATTGTGCTTTGAATATGTCTCTCGAAGACCGTGGTTCCACCAAGTACACAACCAACTTGATGAAATGGAGTGAATTCTTGAAAGCACACCTTAAAATTTCCAAAAATGGTTACTGAGGTTGAATTGGATTGCTATAAATGATCTCAAAATCCTAAAATTTAGATCTCGAAACCTATTGGAAAACTCTCAAATCTGAAACAACACGAGAATCGAAATTGAGAAACTTCAAATCCAAAATCCAGTGACCTTTGAATCGAAGTTTGAAAACACCACAACTCCCAAAGTCGAAATTCTAAAATTTCAAAAAAATCAAAAATTTATAAATTTTGAAATCTAAAATTTGGAAAAGTTTAAAATTCCAAAATCTAAATTTCCGAAAAGTCCAAAATTCTGAAGTTTGAAATCCTAAAATGCAAAAAATTCCAAAATTTGGAAAATGAGATTTAAGGTTGGTTTTGGATACCCATTTCCCGATCTATCTATTGGTGAAGTTTGGGCTTGTTTTACACATGAAAAACCTTGAAAAATGATTTGAAATTTGACCCTCTTTGTGAAATATCTGAATTCATAAATTTGTAAATTTCAAACACCAAAATGTAAGGAAAACTATGAAATTACCTTTCTTTTAACTTGATCTTCAATGCAACAAGATCTTTAATGATGTAACACCTTTAAAAATGTGATTTTTGACCTCGTTGATGTCCCTTTGGGCGTGCCAAAATTGTTGATGTGAAATCACGGTACCCCAAAATTTACTATGAGTGAGTGGGAATTCGGTATGACTACACAACATGGGTACCTCCATGTAAGTTGTGGTACTTGTGATTTGAGGTGAACCTCCAGGAGAGAGCCGACTTCTCCTTCCTAACTCTTAATGCTACACTACTCCTCTCTGGGTGAAGAAACTAACTAAGAGTAATATAATTCTTTCAAGGAGGTTGGGTAAGAAATTTGACATGAAATGAAATAGATCCTACACTAAGAGTGGTGTTGCACTATAAGAATGGGTGTCAATCACTCTCCCCTTCTGTAAAATGAAGAAAGGGTGAATTTTGGGAGATTAGACAAGATGCAACACGTGACTAAAATTACACAATTGCACTAAAGGGAGGATTGACATCTGTATCACATACCCAAAATGCAAACATTCACCATTCCATGATAAACACAACCACCAAACCTATAATGAATAAAGGAATATACACAGATCTTGCAAGCATAATGAGAGGTAAGGAGAAACAACAAAACCATGAAGGCTAGGAAATTTAACACAAGCATGATTTTATTGCTCCATGAGATTTACATAGTACATTGTTATAGCAAGAGAGGCATGAAGCCATTACAAGGATTTGGGGAATGCTTGAAGCCCCATAAGAATAGGGGTGCATGGGAGGAGAAGAATGATCCACCTTTTACATGTGCGACCCCTTACAATAATTATAGAAGGAATTGAGCAAGAAGGATAGGAAGTTTGGATTTCAAGGAGTATGTAACCCCATCCCTACTTACATCATTATTATGGTCTTCCTTGAGGTTTTTCATGCTCTATACTTGGCTCCCATGTTGAAAGAATGGAAATCCATGTCCTCATTAATGCCCCGCTCACCTACCAAGCCACTATTTACTATTCCTAAATTTTGGAATTCCAAAACTACCAAAATTTTGAATATGATGTTTTCATGTAGTAGATCATCTCTCGAGATTTCCAATGACTATTTTTTTTATGTGAAATGAAGATTCGGTACTCAAGTTATGCCCATTTTTACATTTAAGGGTTTATAGGGGTCTATGCAAATTTTGGATTTTCCAAAACCCTAAAAATCCCATTTTTTATATTTTCATATTGTTGGGATCCTTCTCGATTTACATTGATTATATTCTTGTGAGGATCGGATGCCTAATGCTCAAGATATGGCACAGGTGTGAGAATGTTTAGTGTTTTCAAGCCTATGTTATGTTTTTGCATTGATGAGATAGCTCGGGGTGAGTTGTTCCCTTTGCATTTTTATGGCACTTCGGCCCCCACTACCACATCATCCCTTCAATCTTCCCTTTGGGCTTCATGATCCCCGAGTGAGTGTCATTTCTCTCATGCTTCCTTGAACTCCTTGTTTCCTTTTTCAGGTGGCTATCAAGACTTACCTTGTCACCTTCTATTTGCTTGCATGTCGAGCTTTTGTCCTCCCTTTAGTGTGAGTCCCCATTGCGATGTTTCTAGCCATCCTAAAGCCTCTCAAAGTATCATTGGCACCAAGCACTCCCGATGTCATTTGGGTGTTCCATCTACCGCATGGCGGGCTTACTATCTCAAACCTCCCACGTTTACCTTAGGCACCACTACATTGGACGCATCCTGCTTGAAGCCTTAACGGTGAGCCTTGACTCAAATGGCTTGGTCCCTACCGACTCGGGCCATGAGCCTTCCACACATTACCCAATGATCCATCTTGGCCTTCCCGACCAATTTTACCTAGTCAACTTTCGGACCACTGGCATTGCAAAATAAGAATTTTCTAATTTAGAGAAAAAACATTGTTCACCATCGTAATTGCCTAAAAAAATCCGAAGTGTTCTTTCCTGAAATTCCAAGAATTCTCACCTTGTTGACCCCAAAACCTGCGTTGGTTGGTGAGTTTCAAAATTTTAGACCAAATATTTCTTTGGATTTTTCATTCACTTTGTTCGCTCAAAGGCCTCATATTTTTATGAATTCTCGCTTTTCAAAGTCTAAATTTTCGGACATCGATTCTCCAAAATGGCTCAACCTTGGCCTTGTTTTTACATCACCCTCCATCAAGAGTTATATTGAGCTCAAATATCTTGTTTCTTCATTCCCCTATGCATTTGGGTCATCTCTTCATGCCTCGACCCGCTATGGTGATTTCTCTTTCAAGCAACTCGATTGTTTCCCTCTGTGTTTAATGATCGGATCTCAACTTGAGATTCTAAGTGTTAGCTTGACCTCCAAACCTTCATTCCATTTTCCAGTTTTTGAGTCAGCCCTTTGCTAAGTTATTATCCTCATCTAATTTCCACTATGGGTTCTCATGTTTTCTAGTCCATGCTTATTCGCCATGTAGCTCGAGTTCGGGCCGAGCTCTCTTTTCCCCTGTTCACACCCTTGGGCCTACCATTTTCATTTTATAGTCAGGTCATTTTGATCTCTCCGCATCTATTTATGAGCTTGTTATCTCCCCTTCTTATTTTTAGCCACCTCCCATGACTCACCTATATATTTGAAATCCAAGATCCTCATACACTAGAAACCAATTCGTGTATTGTCATCTCCACTCGTTGGTTCATGCTTTGTATTATGTGTGAGGTCAATCCTAAAAAGGCTCACTTTGTTCACCTGAGCTCACCATTGTTTGTCTCAGCCTCATCAATGTTTGAGCTTGATGTTTGGTCTCTCCACATTGCATCACCCCGCGATACATCCAATTGGTTGAGCTCGAGGAGCTTGACCCTCACACGACTCCCGACGATCTCGATTGGTGGTTGAGTTTGTAAATGTTCGACTCCTTCCTATGCTACTCTATCGATGAGATACCCTCTTGGCTTGGATTATCTCACCGAATTTGAGCACGCCATTATACTATTTTGTGAGATTTCCAAAATCTTGAAGAGCTTACTACCTCTTGCATTGTCCACGGCTCACCGAGGTGCTCGCGAGCTACTTTTAGCTCATTGGTCAACATTAGCCCTCCTTTGTTATTTTCCACCCCGAGACTTCAAATCTTACACCTTTTAATTTTTTTAACCCAAGGGCTTATGAAAACCAAGTGAGGTTCATTTTGGGGTTGTTCACACAATTTATCCATTTTTCATGTCTTGATCGGTTGTGGGCCTACATGGCCCACTTTCATCTTCCTAAGGTCAAACTAAGTTTTAACAAGACCAAGAAGAGGAAAAAAATCCTCCATGACCTCTAATGCTTGAAATGCTTCCCAATGCTTCTTAGATATGGAATTTGGTGTAATCCCCAATTCATTTGTAGGGCATTTTTCTAGTGTTTATGTCCAACATGTCCCTATTTTCGATTTTTCCTGGGGCAAAATGGATAACACATATTTGGGCCACCTTTTCCCAAAACCTTCTTTCTTCATAAATTGACCTTTTCAAGTAGGACCCACTCATCACCATGACCTCAACCATACATTTTTTAAAGATAAGATATTCCTATAAAACATCCAGTTCGCTTTTTTATGAATCAATCAAAACTAGGTCACTATACCTCTCTTTCTGCAAACTACTCCTAGCTAGGGTTTAACTAGGGTTTTAGACCACTTTATCTTCTTAACATTCATTCATAAAATCATGAAAATAAACTAACCTGATTATTTTTTGAAACCTTATAAACTCACCATAGAAGCATCCTTGAAAGCCACAAGGTCCCATGAAAATCACACTATTCACAACGAGCATCAAAAGTTCAACTTCGAGCTGGAATTTCACTTATTTTTTACTATGACTCACAAAATATAACATATCTTACAAAATTCAAATCATATAAACCTTATATTTTCTCAAATAACTATGACACATTCCTATAACATCTCCAATCATCATAATTTCAAATCCATAATCTCTTCATTCATTAAGACTTACCTATGTTAGCATGCCCTTTCCTCATTGTAAAAGCTAGGTCAACTAAAAGAATGCAATAATTGAAAAAAAAAAAACTCGAACATGACCCAAGCATACTTGATATTCCATGATCTCATATAGCTCCAAACCACACTGTCACATCTCCATGCTATTATGTTTTCTCCCAATGAGCACTTGTAACATAGTGAACCACCTGTACCTATACCATGCCACTATTGTGAGTACCCAAAATCCTCAAATAATTTATCTGTCATGTCAACATGCTTCCCAAGCATCCAAGAAGCTCCTTTTGTCATGCCACATCACCTACACACTTGAATAGGTTTTCAAGAGAAAGTATAACTCATTGAATCCCATTATAACAACAAAAAAACATCTAAAACAATATTTCAACATCATACACATCACCATATGACCTTATCACAACATTCACTTTTTCATTAATGTGGTTTTTATCAATGAAAACACCTATTAGGACCACATGCCAACAATCGCAAGAAAAGATACTTGAAGAGTCCCTATAGATTCATACACTTTGCATACTCATTATAGGGTAGTTATTCACTCATATATACAAGCACAAAATCCACATGATCAAATTCAAGTCAAGTTAGGGAATAAGTTTAAGTAAAATTACATTTTTGTAAGGTCATCATTATTAATTTGGTTGCATACATTATAAATATCTCATGTTAGATGAGAATGACATGTGATTTTATACCTCTTCGAATAGTGGCAATGTTGGCTAGGTATAGGGTGCCCAAAAACCAACTAAGGTTAGTTTTAAGGATTCATTCACCTTCTAGGGGTTTTAAGAATCAAGTAGCTACACAATGAGCATTGTACAATGTCGAAAGTCCAAATCACACATAGGAGCAGATAAATAAACAATGCACAAAACCATAAAGTTTCAGGATATTTTAAAGTATAGAGGGACAAGGGTGTAATAAAGGGCCATACACTTTGGGCTATGCCATACACTTTGTTCCTAGAATATTTTTAGTAAATAATTTTGAGAGAAGAATCGTTGTCGAGATCATTTCCATCCCTTTTAAGTCATTAGGTTAGCCTAGATTAATGAATAATCTAGAATATCAACTAATTCTTGTTCTCCTCATTGCTAGTTCTTTGTTTCATTTATCTATCCTTACTTTTCTTTGTTTAATTATTATTTCTTATATTTATGTAATTAGATTTGGAAACTAATTGATTAGGGTAATCTACCATCGACTATGTTGGTGAAATAATTTGTCACTGAGGGGAAAAGTAGTGATTTTTCACCAACGCTTTGGGACTAAGTCCCTTCTCTTGGTAATGAGGAGGCTCCCATTTATTAAATGCACACAAGTAAATAAATGGGTAGCCATGAAGTAGTGTATCACATAATAATATTCCATTAAACTTATGGTAAATTACTTGTACTTAGTACAAGTATAGAATTTACTTGGGGAAGAAGGTAGATGAGAGTAAAGAATATAGTGAAGGGAAGTTAATTTTGTGAATAGGGACTTGTAGATTTCACAACATTAACTGAAGTAGATCCACACTCAATTAGAGGAATTTAACCATAAAAACAACAATAAGACTAACAAACCAAAGACAAAAAGTTCTATTGATTCATTCATCAAAGGTACAAATCCCTTTCTTGGTTGTTCAAGATCACCATGCTTACAAATTTGAGTATGCAAGAAGTAGAGGAAACATAGACAAGAGAGAATAAAATAAAGTAATATTTTTCTTGTATTTAGTAGAGAAAAATATATCCACTAACAACTCACAATTAACCCTTAGAATGGAAAATCCATTGCAAATTACATATATACTGATATGACTTTTCATCTCCTCGAAACCGACCTTTCACATTCTTATCACTTATGACCTTTCATATTCCTAAGGAATGAAAGTGAGCCCTACTCTTTGTAGCATAGAAATAGATGATAAAATCCTTGCTGAAATCAGGACATGCTAAGATGAGATTTTTAGCAATGGATTTCTTGATACCTTCAAATGCTTCCTTACCCTCGGAAGTCAACCAAATTTTTTCTTTCCTTTCATCATGTGAGCAATGCTCATAGTTAGTTCTGCAAAATTAGGAATGAATCTCCTTAGGAAGTTTATCTTACCAAAGAAAGAGTGAACCCCTTTTTGCTTGTGGGAAGAGGAATCTATTGGATTTCTTGAACTCTTTCTAGATCTATCTTGATTCCCTCTTTGGAGAAAATATGCCCCAACAACTTGCCTTCAGTGACACAAAAGATAGAATTCTTTGGATTGAGAGAAACTCCATGTTCTCTACATTTCTGGAGGACTGTTTCAAGATGTTGAAAGTGATTTGCCCTTGTTTTGGAGAAAATAGTCAAATCATCAAGGTACACAACCACACACTTTCCCTTCAAACTACCAAAATCCAAGTCCATTTCTTCTGAAAGGTGGCACCAACATTGATAAGACCAAAAGGCATTCTCTTGTAAGAAAAGGTGCCCCAAGAAGTAGTGAAAGTAGTTTTTGTTGATCCGGGGTAATCACTTCCAATTGATTGTCTCAAAGAATCCATCAAGCATAGACAACATCTCATAGCCTGTGACAACTTGAAAAATTGATCCATCATGGGAAGAGGATAGTTTTCCTTTAAAGAGGCTCGATTCAAATTCTTGAAATCAACATAGATGTGAATCTCACCATTCTTCTTCGACATGCACAATGTTGGCAATCCATGTTGAATGATGTATAGGGAAGATGATCCATGCCTTTAGTAACTTACGGATCTCATGAAAAATAGTGCTAGCAACCTTGGGATTGTATTACCTTTGTTTCTACTTGAATGGTTTGATCACGTGTTTCAAAGGGATAAAGTGTGCATCTGCTTTGGATGGAAAGACTTGAGATCATCATACGAATATGCAAGAACATCAACATACCTTTTTAGTATATTTACTACCTTTTTCTACTCCTCTTGAGTACAAAATTTTCCAATGTTCACCATCTTGGGTTCATCAAGAATCCCAATATTAATCTTTTCACATTCGGTAGATTGCCAAGCTCCTTGGGAAGCTTTAGAATTAATGTACCTATCATGCTTATCAAAAGATCCTCCAAACTCACCGATCCTTTAGGGATCTTGTTACCTTTCAATTTGATGCAGCCATCTTGATCCATCTCTTCCTTGATATCTCCTTCATTAGAGGAAAAGTCTCACTTCCTTCAAAATACAACTGGTCAAAATTATCCTTAAGCTTCAAGAATGAGAGCAAGTATCGATCATCATTGAAAACCTGCCATTTATTTGTGTTATCAGTACACTTGGCCTATGAGTCATTTCAATAGTAAATTTCTCTTGAGAGAAATTTGGGTGAGGAATAAGCAAAGACCCGAGACAGATAGAGAATCATATCTAGTGTTCCTTTCTCTTAGCACATATTCAATGGAGAAAGCATCAAGAAACTCAATGGAATCCCAAACAAGATTTCTATAATGTTTCAATCTCCTATTCTTGACTGAAAATATCCTTGACTTGTTTCACAATCAGCTCTGCATCACCACGAGAAGAAAGATTCTTCACTCCCATTTCTTTTTCCATGTTCAATCCAAGTATGAGTGCCTCATATTCAGTTGTATTGTTTGTATTTTCAAAATAGACATTGAAAGAAAAAGGATAAATGTTCCCTTCGGAGAGGTCAACACCACTCCAGCTCTAGAACCAAGCCCGAATATGACTTCCATCAAACTCCAAAGTCCAATGACCATTGGGGTCATGAATCACTCCCTTAGGAAGTTCTACCTCATCTTGTGACATGATCATGTAGTTAGCATGCCCTGTATCTTTATAGAGTATTTGTGCTTTTGATCATTAGTATTTTGCACAATGTATTCATTGTTTGTCTCTCGAGTAACAACTTCTTCATTTTCCCATTGAGCGAGATCAAAGCATGTGACTCAGTCCATTTGAATTTCACCTCCTACCTTCTTATAGAAATTTCTACTCAGCAACATCCCTTATGAGGGAGGAATATCAGCTACCAAAATGGTTGCTAAGACCCTTTCTCTAGAAAAGAAGCAAAAGCTACTTGTGCATCCTTAATTCTCCCAACCAAAGGCACTTTTTGCTCTCCATGGAATAATAGGAACCAAAGGCACATGTTAGAGTCGGGCCAAAAGCATGAGCTAATTTTGCGGGCATTACATTGTCGATGCTCTGGATTCTATAACACAATTTATGAGTTTATGGCCAACTATGAGAAGAGTCGCATAAAATGGTTCAATTTTCTCATTAGGGGAAGTGACTACAGCCACAAGGCTTGATTGAGGTGAGGAAGAGGGAGTAGGCAAAAGACCTTTAGAAGTACTAGATGAGGCTTTGGATTTGGAATTGACAAATTTTACCATTTTAGCAAAATCTTTTGGATGTGTTTGGTAAAACTCTACCTCTGAAATTTGAATTTTGGTCTTTTTGAGGTGATCAATAATATCAAAAGATCCAGAGGTAGATGGGGCATCATTGCTAGGAATTTGAGAGACTTTTTTCTATCAGTTTTAGGATTTGGAAGATAAGGAGCCTTAGGAACAAGAAGCAACAAAAGGGGAATTAGCGTTACTCACCTTTTGTTTGGAGCGGTGGGAATAGGGCTGCTCTTCTTCGATCACTGGAATAGTTGTAGGAAACTCCTTGGACTTCTTAGCAGGCTGCACCACTTTTTCTTTTCTATTTGTTTGCTCTGAGTCATGAAAACATATGACTCAATTTTCATATCGACAATATTTCATTATATTCATCTCCATCATCCATACCTTCGGTGGTGAGGAAAGCGAACTTGAGACCTACCAAGCTCTTCTAGTTCTTCATCAACATATACTTTTGGTTCTTCATAGAGTTCATTACACTCCTCATCATTAGGCTCTTCAACTTTACAAGCTGCATTGACTAGAACCTTGATGGGTGGGCCTTCAATAGCCAATCAGTGCAGGAAGCGGGTAGATGGTTCTTGGGCTGAAATATTTTCTTGGAACATCTTGGTAAGGAGTATCTTTGAGTCAATTGTTTCTTAAGAGCAATGAGACCATTTTCAAGCTTATGCACTAATCTGCTTAGAATTAGCTCTAGGGGAAGAGGAAGAAGAAGAAGCTTTAGATTTGGAGGGCTATATTTTTAGTTTACAGACATGATTAAGTCATCCTCAACACTGATGGCTAACCACTGATCAACATCCAGAGTTACAAGGTTAGCTCTCCTTAGTGCATAAGCTCACTTTAGGTAATTGGGCATTGAGGAAGAAGCACTTTTGGATTTGATCCACTTTGGAGTGTTTTGTGGAATTTTATTAATTATCTTGTTGAATTTAGCCACAAACTACCTCATGGGCTCAAATGGTTCCTTCTTCATATAAGAAATTTGTGCAATGAGAGCATGGAAATCTTGAAGCGAGGTTTGAAACGCTGCTCAAAATGAGTTGTCATGGTATTCCAATTAGTGATTGACCCAACATGAAGATGATAGAACCAATCATCATCATTTTCCTACAATGTCTCCACAAAAAGCCTAATAGAAACATCTTCATGTTCAACCCTAAGAATCCCATATGCAACAATGAAGGCTGCAATATGTTCATCTGGATGAACCTTCCTATCACCCTGGAATTTGGGAAAACTTTTCTTGTTACCCCTAGGTAACTCATGCAATGGCTAAGGAAGAGCAAGAGGCCTAACTTGTTGTCCCCATGGAAAAGGGGCTGCCATCTTTGGAAAACTGATCAAAGGGAATAGAAACAAAAAGTATCAAAGCACAGAGATTAGGACTGAGATGTTCCTGAGGAACGCTATCCTTGGAATTTCTATTTTTAACAGGAGGTGTGCTTGTAGAATGAGTCCCTCTATTCCTTCTTGCTAGAAGAGAGAAGTTTTGTTGCTCTAGAAGTTGAAAATGGGAATCCTCAACCCTGAGAGATTTCTTCCCACGTGTATACCATAGAGTCGCCAAACCAACAATGATCTTGAAATTGTTATTTTAGAAAGGGTCCATTTGAAACAAAATCCCAGTAGAGTTGCCAAAAAATATTGGGTTTTTAAATAGGACTTTAACAAACCACAATGGGGACAAAATTCCCTCCTCTTTAATGGGAGAGGTTCCCTTATTGAAAGCAAGAAACAAAAATTATGTACAAATGTACAATTTTCTAACCATGGATTCGATAATTTGAAAGCGTTTATGCCCAAAGATCATCAATACGAAAGAATAGAAGAATTAAGGAGATGGGGAAGGAAGAACATAACAATACCTTCAAGAAATATAGATAGCAGAGTATAACCTTCTAAGTATTGAGCCAGGGAGATAGAATAGAATCATTCACTTTCAAAACAAATATAATTTCATGCACAAAGTTCTAGAAATCATAGAAACAAGAACACAAAGTTTCTTAGCATGCAAAGATGGATGATTCATAAATTTTTAGACAAGGAAAGAAGGAGTAACAGAGGAAGAAAAGGGAAAAATTTTGTATTGATTACTTCAAATCTATTACATCTACAGAGTACCAGGATCCAACCCTAACAACGGCATGGAGAATCCATTAAATAGTTTCTAAGAACGCTTAACCAAATTCGGTTACAAAAATGATGAAAACTAATTCAAGAAACTGATGTCTGAGTCTCTCTAATGCCTCGGTCATTTCCATGCCTAGTGGTAAAACCAGACGCATTGAATTGCAGCCATTCAATCTACCTTTGCAAAATTTGAATTTGAGCCGTCCATGTGGGAGAGATTTAAATAGAAACGGGCTTGGGGACGCCTTTTGCATTTTGTGCCTCTTAGAGAAATGGAACTTTGGAACATTTTGGCCCACCCACCTACTTTTGATACGGGCTTGACACATGGCTTTACTTGAGTGGTGACAGAGCCGCGGGTCACTTTTATACTTTTACCTCTTTTTTCAACGTGGGCTAAAAAACTCAAATTGCTCTATCGGCCCACCTCCCCACCTTGAATTTTCAACGACATCAAAACACAAAAAGGGCCCGCCCCGCCTTGACTTGAAATGTGACCACGTGGCCCTTTGCGGGTTAGTTCAATATTTTTACATTTTTGACAAGTCGCTTTCATTTTTCATGGTCGTATGTCCCACTAGAAGCGTGGAGGGTCGGTGCAAGTTTGGGACCTACCTCCATATTTTTCTATTGAAGTTACATCAAGCCGACACGTGGAGGCTTCTGTAAACTCTTATGTATTTAGCTGATTCAACAGTTGGATCTTCCCCTTCTTTGACTTTAACCATGTGGTGAGCTCGCGCACATTTGGAGACCCGCTCTTGATTCTTCCCTTGAAGTTACGTTGAAGAGACACGTGGAGGCTTCCGTTGGTTCTTCATACTTAGCCGATTCGAGAACTGCGCTCCACTTGAATTTTGTTAAACCTTAGACACGTGGAGAGTTGGCACTCATTTGATTTTCTACTTTGGATTCACCCTGAAAGGGCACCGATATGATGTGTGGCTCCTTCCGCCATGATCTTGGAGTCTCCTTTAACTCTGACCACATGGCGAGATGGTGCTCATTTGAAGACTAGCCCTTTGGTCTCACTTTTGAAGTTACGTCATTGAGGCACATGGAGGCTTCCACCAACCCTCTTTATACTTAGCGATTCAAACGGTGACTCTGTCCTCTTTTCGGACTGGGACACGTGCGGAGAGTGGCGCAAGTTTGGGAACCACCTTTGGCTTCGACCCTTGAAGTTGTGTTGATGAGACACATGGCGTCGTCTGCTAAACCTTCCATACTTAGCCGATTCGGGCTTGTTCTATCTTCATTTTAGACCTGAGACACGTGGAAATCCTGCGCTTGTTTGAGGATTGTCCCTTGGGACCTACCCTTAGAGTTACGTCATTTGGACATGTGGAGGCTTCCACTATCACTTGAAACATGGTCATGCCACATCCAATCTGAGATGTCCACGTACTACCCGTGGATGTTGGGGAAAAAATTGATAGGGAAGATATGCCCGTCATTTTGACTGTGGAAGAATAAAAAGAAAGGGAAAAACTCCACCTTTATGCCCAAATTTCAAATTGTTCTCCATGGAATGGAAAACTGCAAATAATACCAGGCTTGACGTGATCCATTACTCCAAGGTACCGACTCAAAATTTTCAAAACTTGACTTCAAAAAGAGGGGAATTTTGAGGCGACAACAAGACCTCACCTAATCGGTGCCATACCTTTACCATACCTCTGAAAAACGTACTAGCTTTGAACACACCATTGGTTTCATTAGATTTAGTGATACATTTTTGTATTTAAAATTAAATATAGCATATTGTTTTGTATTGATAAACCTAAATCATTGCATTACAATAGGACCTTTTATATTTCGGTTTCTTATTTATGTCAAATTAAACGGTGGATTGTAACCTCTTTAGGAAGCATCACACTTCCTAGATCTAGCATATGCTAGGCAATCCACTGTCATATGTTATTTAATGCTCTTTTGTGGTCTTTTTTTGTATTTACAGGTAGTCCTTCCTAAAAAAGGATTTCTATATGATTAACTTGGATAACATCAACAACGCACACATTCTACCTTCCACCTTCAATTTTAGGTATTCCTCCTAACCTCTTACCTTATCTATTTTATGACTTGTTGGTGAGACATTTTAGCACAACTTGTGGGACCCATTTGGGTTATTTACATTATTCATTCTTAGGGAATCATTGTGTGTTTATTTATTTTTTAAAGAGAGTTCACATTAAATCTTCTCCCTTGGAAACATTCTTCTTCTCCTACTTGTCTTAGTGAAACTTGTATTTTGGATTAAAAAGAACACTTCTTTTTATTCTATATTGCATTAGTGAAAGACATACTCTTTCCTATTCATTATTGCTCTCATCAAATTTCATTGTGGATTTGGGTTTAAAATATTTGCATCTCATTTATGTATGTTGCATTGTAGCTCATTTAAATTGTGGGCAACCTATATGCTAGAAGTCATGACCAACTGATGGTTGACAAATTGAACCGTAGCTCACATTTTGCACACACACACACACACACACTCTCTCTCTCTTTACATAACCTTTGAAAATAAACTACACATTTCTTAAACAACATATTTCCCAAAAGAAGTTGTCAATGATCACATGATTAGAGGATTGATAGTGGACTCGAAGTGCAAGTGTTTTAGCCGGTCATCATATCGAAGCGAGGGCCTCAAATCTTTGAAAGTATATATTGGGACACCACACAAAAATTTACCGAAACCAACCATAGTTGATAGTTTCAAGTGAGGTACCTTTGGTAACCAAAAAATCTATTCTATTCACAAGTCAGTCTTAAATGGCATAAGCCACAACATAAAATCTGACATAGGATTTCACATTTGCTAGCTTTTTCTGTGTTTTGAGATGAAAGTTTCTTTTCTCCATTTTTTTCTCTCCCTACATAATCCAAATTCATATTTGGTGTACTCCGACTATTTCTGAGTGTGTTAGGATCAATCATTGCCATACTCAGTCTATGTGTTGGTGCTTTTATCTTATCTAAATCACACAAATTCACTTTTTCCATCTGTTCTCAGATTTCATAATGTAGGTATTAGTCTAGTGACCATCCTCGATTATATCATCTAACCACTTTGTGGATTAAATGAACCTGTTGGTTTTATGTTGTTTTGGTCATTTCTACCAAAGTAGCATTCAATCTACATTTATTTTCTTTATGTGACTTATTCTGTCACCTTATCATCTTTTTGTGTTCTGTTATCTCATACAGAGTTTAGATACATCTTATTCATACTCTTTCATCTCCAGATTTTAATATTTTATTCTTTCACGGTAGATGGTATTGGTTTTAGCGACCATCGTCGGTTATATCATCATACCACCATTTCATTTTACCGATCACTATCGGTTCAAGTGTTGTTTTGGTCATTTTTCCAAAACAGTGTTTCATTCACATCTATCACCTTCTATGACTTCCTCTGTCACTTCAATATAATTTTGAGTCTTTGATATCACCTTTAGAGTCTAATTTCACTTCATTTTCATCATTTATTACCATATTTACAAATATTTCATTTCTCCACAATAACCGACATCGGTCTAGCGACCGGTGGTGGTTACCATCTCATATCGACATCACTACCCAACCAAAGTGTCAATCTCACGTGTGCTGATTTTCCAATCAAAACAACGATCCAATCCCACCTTCTAGACCTATTTTTTCCATTATTTTTATGTTTTTACATCATTAGCAAAGTCCATATTACCGGTTGTAATGTCGGTCACATGGTTTTGACTCATAGACAAGCCAATGCTCTCATGTTTCATGCTAGCTGCCAGCCTCTCCCACCTAGCCCATCGCCCCCTTCCATCTTATCACCTATGGACCCCAATCAATATCTTACCATACCCACTAGTGATGAGGAGTTTGCAAGACTCCTTGATCACAACCCCACCACTCTATAGTATTACCTTACTCATTCATCTACCTCTGCAATTCATCAGGGAAACTTGTATATGGCATGCTTGTGTCCATTCCTCCTACTCTTGCACCCACTTCTATGTCAGCTACTATCAGCATGGCCTTATCCTCTTCTTCCTTGCCACTTTTGGTTTCCTACATCATCAATATCTACCACACCTATGGCATCTATTGCACCTTAAATTTTTGTCTCCCCTATGACATCCACCATGCCTTCATCAACCGCCCTTAGTGTAGGTCTATCTGTGTCCTCCACTTCTCATATAATTATGTGCATCTCACCATAAGCGGTGTCGGCATCCCACACTCCCTTCCAAAACCTCATCTTCTCCATCCCGCAGTCTCTTCCTCCAATTGCTAGGAGATTCTTTACATCCACCCCACTTACCTACACCTATCACCAACAATCCCTATTTCATCTACCACTTATCCATGGTGCTTGCCCTCCACATCTATTCCATCCTATGTTCCTTCATCACAATTTTTGTACTCAACACCACCACATACTGGAGTGTTGTACACATCATACCCACCTTATCTACCCCTTTATCCAGTAGGGGGTGCTCTGTCATCATAGCCCATAAATGATCTTATCAAAATGATGATGGATAAGATGGAAACATTAGAAGCATTTCTCTCTGGATCATGTAACTCTCTAACATACAAAAAAATTTGTAATGATCCCATTCACCTATCCATTCTTATTCATCCATACCCTGCACATTGGGAATTGCCTAAATTCAACTTATTCAACTACAAATAATACTAACAACATCACTTGTGGTCTTTTAAACATGTGTGTTATCTAATCTCTCATGATGATGCATTACTCCTAAAAACATTTCCAATGTCATTGACAAGAATTGCTTTAGATTGGTATAGTGCTCTACCTAGGCACTCCATCTTTTCATTCAAACAGATAGCTCAAGATTTTCTAGACAAATTTTCTATCAAAATTGTCAAGAAGGTCACCATGACCAACTTGTACATGACACTCCAATATGAAGACAAATCTATCGCAGATTTTTTCACTCGTTAGTGGAGCTTGATCAACTAACTCACCTTCCAATTACCTCATATGGAGTTAATAGAGTTGTTCACCAAATTTTACTACACACATCTCACCAATTATCCAATTAAAAGCCTTCCACACATTTGACAAGGTGTTCACTATGGTGGAAACTTGAAATCCATGTCTTTGAAGAGAAGAAGATACGATTGCGTAACAAGAACATCACGTTTAAATCAAATGATACCTCTTCTTCTTCCAAACCACAAAATAACTATTCTAAAGAAAAAGTATTTTCCAACATAGTGGTTTTGAAAGTCATCCCATTTCATCCATCCAATCAATCAAAACCTTCTTCCAACCTTTCTCTGTTCAAGATTTTCATTTCAAGTGAAAGCAATGAAAATATACTCCCATAGGAAAGCCCTATTCTTCATTTTTAGAAAAATTATAAAAGCTAGAGCAATCACTCTTCCACCCATCAAACCACATACTAGTTTTGACCCTTCTCGTCATGTTCTGTATGGTAAAAGAAAATTATTACTACAACTATCATCATGTTAGAGGTCATAGGTGCCACGGTAATTGTATAACGTTACAAAAAATTGTCCAAGAAATGTTATATAATTGAGATCTCATCTTGGATATCCCTAACAAATGGCTAATCATAACCTTCACATCTTCAAGAAGCCATTCCCAAATCACACCCCGTCATTTAACCAAACCAGCAAAACCTCAACCAATGATAGTAACGTTTTCCATGTTCATGATATTTTCAACATCGTACTATCTCCTTCTACTCGATTTCCTCCCATCCCATCTATCAAAGAAATTATTACACAAGTTCCTTCATCTATGGAGGGACCTATTTCATCAGCTCTTCTACCCATGGAGGAGTCCCCTTATCTTCTCCTCCACCCATAGATGATTCCACCATATCCGTTGATGCGGTTACCCAGTCACCTCACGAACTTGATGAAATACCCACAGTACTTACTCTTCTACACATGGAAGAGTCATGATTACCTTCTTCTTCACTAAAAGAACCTACCTCATCCATTAGTAGCGTCCCTTCTTGTTGGCGAAAATTATCCATTGGCTTTGAGGATTTTGTTTATATGCTCTTGTCTCTTCTACCCATAGATTCTTGCCAACCATTTACCTATCTCATAGACACTGATTTATTTATAGGGATCACTACTAAATCAACAACATCCCCTTCCACTTCTATGTCATTCTCATGTTTGGTTGACCGCTTGGACAATGTTTAATAATCCATGCTTTGAGGGAATCTTTGACTACATGTCTCAACTCTAATGCAAATTTCATTTGCGGAAACTTCCATTATTTATCCCAGAGTGTTTAAGACAATTAAATCCATCACACCTAAGTCAGTTGTAGTAACCTCTCTTGCATCATCTTCACCTACACTTGCACCTCTACCATTACTCCAGCGACCACTTGCACCCAAACCATTACCTACATCTACATCCTCACGCACACTTAAATGTACCGCTACATTAGGGGTCATGCCGACACCAAACCTAGTCCATCCTCCTTTTAAACTTGATTTAGCTACCTCTTCCCAAGTCATCACCAAGACTACTCCCCCACCTAAGAGGAAGACCTAACCTCTTAGGCCACATACACCAACTTCACCCACTACTCCTTTGTCACCTTTGCCACTTCTATCTATCCTAGGTCTGCACTCATCAACCTTGGTCAAATAGCCTCCTACCTGGGGTAAACCAAAAACACAAATGCCCACCTCCTCATCATGATCTTACGTTTCTCCTAACTTACCTATACAACCTATGCCCTCGCCATTACCAACATCATTTTTACCTTCCATACCTACAACATTACTGTGTCCTAATCGTTACCCATCTCATTCCCTTCTCTTCACTCAGCCCCTTCAACATTTCCTCTACCACCGTCTTCACCACACCTCCATTATTGACATTAGCTAATCCATCCTCTTCCACTAGCCATTGCCTTCCCTTCTACATCATGCACTTCTTCTACACCTTTACCCAAGAATGTGTAAACCAAATGTAGAAACCAAAAACACGTCACATTTCATTATCTTCCTCCGAACAACCTAATAATCACGTCTCACGTGGGTGATCGATTAACCCTAATCGGTCACTTGACACCCCTTTTCGCCCATCACAAAGCCCACCCATCCACATATTCGAGGATTTAATTAATACCACTTAATTAAATTCCCCCTTTACCCACTCATCCAAGCCACCTCACACAAATACCTCACCATCCCACTAGCCCACTTGCTCCTCCACCTTACCCTTCCACTACCCCACTTACGCCTCCACCTCACCATTCTACTCTCTACCTTGCCCATACCTTTCCCATACCCTTCTAGAAATCCTAATAGTGGCCACTCCACTTGTAGGACTCTCCTTGTCCTATTACCCATTCTCAAGGTGGAGGGCGCATGTGCTCCGCCACTCACAACTAAGTGGGGAAGGCATATTACCCACTTTTGAAAAACAATGCCCCCTGACATAACCGGTGTCGGTTACGGTTTGACAATGTCGGTCAGGTGGGACCGGCGTCGGTCACCTGCAAATACCCAATCCCGACTCTTTCCAAAGGGTTGGTGACTTTTCCCTAGTTGGGATATTATTGGAGATCCTCAAGGCTTATAGATTATCATTGGTGCCTTGGTTGATTGGCATTAGCACTCTTGGCATCTTCGAAGCATCCGAGAGAGGTAACCAAGCCCTTGGAACTCCCAGAAAGAACACCATTAGAGGAACTCACAAGAGAGCTTTGTGAACACTTCCATTGAAGGACCTAGACCAAACCGAGCTCAAACAAGAGCTCTCCAACCAATGAACCAATTTCATCAACGTCTACCACACTCCAACACGCATAATACTCGATTAAGTGCATTCCTTTGTCCTCCACTCACATTTTTTTGTTTTGATTTCTTTGTCTTCCTCCTCTAAGTAAAACTACCTCTTATTCTACCCACCTCATTCATTTAGACCACACCCACACCCAGGACCCTACTCTAATTCATTCCACTCACCATCAACTCTCTGACTAATCACACATAGCACCCCAACCCCTATCTCTCAATTATGGACCCAAAACCAAAGTGGCCGAAACCGGTCATCCATAACCATCGTCGATCAACCCTAACCGCCGTCGGTCACCTTGTCACCAACCTTCTACCCAAAACCACTCTCGTAACCCTTCTACTCGACCCTAACCCCACTCCCCACCTAAATCTCACCAACACCACTCCCTACTCTCTCTGCCCACCGAAGAACCCGAATAATGTAAAACACCTATGTTACAACCCTCTATTGCCTCTGTAGTGACCGACATCAGTTTGACCCAACCGGCATCGGTCATACGACAGTGACATCGCCTCTCTGTGTCTGCGCTAACACGGTGCAGAGACTAGAAACCTACCGCTCACCTAAACTACCCAACAAACTTGCCCAACCTTGACTGTCACATCTCTGCACATGTGGCCGTCGAGGACTACCAACTTACCCAAAACAAGACCCGAACACTCTTTTATTGGCATAGTTTAATATTTAAATGAATTAACATTGATAGCGACCTAAGGCACCCAAATCAGAACGCTAGCACTAGATTCTATTTATTTACATGCTTTTTCATTTTAATATTGATTTATAAATAGTGGATCGAAACCTTCTGGGAGTACCGCTTCTGGATCTAGCATATCTTTATGCGAGTCCATTTGCATATGCTATTTAACTCTTTCTGGTGGTCTTGTTTTCTTATTACAGGGGTAGTCCTTCCCAGCCAAAAAGGAGTTCACATGATCGACCAAGATCGGAAGTCTACACGTGCGCATCTCAACCAAACCAAACAGCAGGTAAACCTACCTTGAACCCTTATCTATTTCAGTCTCCGATTGTACGCAAAAAGGATCGAAACATTTTGGCACGCCGGTGGGACCCATCCGGGTTCCTTGCATTTCTTCATTTCTAGGTGAAAGTTGCTTGTCTGTTTCCCTTTCTGAAAGGTTCTCACATTTAAGTTTCTTCTCTGGAATCTTCTCCTCTTCATATTGTCTAAAAGCAACTATCTTTTGGTGTTTCTAAAATGAACATTTCTTTTCTTTCATTAATTATCACATTAGTGAAAGAGCATTCCTTCTCCTCTTCATCTTCTTGTGTCATCGAATAAAACATTTCGATTTGGGCTTAAAATCAACTTCATTTCATTCTACTTTCTGCATTTAGCTCACATTAAATGAGGGCAACCTATACGTTGGAGGTCATTACCAGTTGATGGTTGATGAACAAATCATAGAAAGCACATCTTCTCTCTCTCTCTGTCTACCAGACTGCACAAATTTCAAAATATACACATTTCTTAAACAATATATTTCTGGGAACACCTATCAATGATCGCACTAATATGAGGATTGTGGTACTCCCGACTCAACTTTGCTTTGTCAAGTCATACTTGAGTGAAGCTCGCCCCACCATAACAAACCTAAAACCTCACCTTTAGATTTCCTTATTCCTAGGAAGCCATCCTAACCAAAAACTTTGTTCTACAATTCATGTGTCAGTCCTTAAATAGCGTAAGCTGAACAAATATAATAGAAAAAGGCACTCTTAGGATCACATTTTTCTTAGTGTTTCTGCTTGTCTTGCGTTTTGAGGTGAAAGGACTCGTTCTTCATTTTCTTATTTCCCCTTTGCATGCTCCCCATCATAGTTGGTGTATTCCGACTCCCTTTGAGTGTGCTTAGGACCTGTTTTTCATCATTCTCAGAATTTTGAGTCTGATTCCATCTCCAAATATAACTCACAACCCTCTTTTCTTCATTACTGTTCTAATTCCACGGTGGCCGGTGCCGGTCTAAGCAGCCGTCGTTGGTTACCCCTAACCGCCATCGGTTATACCCTACCGGTGTCGGTCTCTGTTCTTTTGGGATGACCTATCCAAAAGACCTTTCATCTCTATTTCTTTTCTATAACAGCTCTCTGAAACATTATGGATACTCTATTTTCTGTCACACAGTTGTCACAGAGCCTTCCCTCTTGATAATACTCCCTCTGTTGTCTCAGTTTGATAAAATGTTCTTATTTCTCGATGGCGGGTAGTGGTTAACCCAACCTAAGCATCGGTCATACACAATCGGCGTTGATTAGACCGTGTTGGTTCTTAACTAACACATCCACCCGACACACCCCACAGTACCCATTCTCTTTATCTCTTGCTTTCTGTATTATCTGCAGAATATAGTACTACCTGGTCTGCCCCTCTCTACATGGTGTTGACACGCAATCAGGCCAATGCGCTCACATTTCATGCTAGCCTTCAGCCTCTTCCACCTACTCCATCACTGCCTTCCGTATTATCCCCTATGGATCCCGTTTTCCCCATTGTTGTTAGTACGGGTGACTCAGACTTTGCATGGTTCTTAGATCAGAACCCTGCTACGCTACAACACTATCTTGCCCATTCATCCACTCGAGATTCTTTGGGCCACCCAATCTATGGTATGCCCGTGTCCATTCCTCCTACTCTTGCACCCACCACCGTATCAACCACCTCTAGCTCGGCTCTCCCCGCCACTCCCCTATCACCGGTGAGTGTTTGACTCACTCCTACCATGGTGGTATCCACATCCTATACAACATTCACTACACCTATGACGTCTTCACCTCCCATGCCTTCCACTACCTACATACCTCTCCCATCTCAACCCCCACAGTATCCACCAACTATACCCCCTCTAGAATTTGGTCCTATCCATTCCTCAATCACTTCCACCTATCGCTACTAGGGTGGTCACCCTGACCCCTCCTGTATACACACACTTTCAACCTCCACCCGTAGCTTCTACTTCTTATTCCACATACTACCCCTCCTCCTCCTTCTCCTCACACATACCTCCATAGTTCTCATATGCATCTCCATCGCATACCGCGATACCTTCCACCTCGTATTCTTCATACCTTCTTCCCCCTCCTATAGGAAACCAACATTCATCACAAGCTACCCCCGATCTTATTAAGATGATGATGGAAAAGATGCAAATGCTTGAAGCATCCCTTGCCGGTTCACGTACATCCCTCACCTATGAAGAGATTTGCAATGAACCTATTCATTTCTCCGTCCCCATTCATCCATACCCCCCACATTGGGAAATGCCTAAGTTCAACCAATTCCACAAAGAAGACCCACAACAACATCTAAGGTCTTTTAAGCACATGTGCTACCTCATTGCTCATGATGACGCTTTGCTTTTGTGAACGTTTCCCATGTCCCTTAACGGACCGGCCCTCGATTGGTATAGTGCTCTACCTAAGCACTCTATCTTCTCTTTCAACCAAGTGGCCCAAGCCTTTTTGGACCATTTCTCCATCAATGTAACCAAGAAAGTCACCATGACTGACTTGTACACTATGCATCAATACGATGATGAGTCAATCATAGACTTTGTTGCTCGTTGGCGCGGCCTTGTCAACCAACTCACATTCCCCCTACCACAGACCAAGCTCATAGAATTATTTACACAAGCTTGCGCTCACCACATCTCCTCTACCCTCCAAATACAAATGTTTCGTACCTTTGATGAAGCGTTCACCATGGCCTGAAAACTTGAAATCCGGGCCCTTGAGAAAGCAGATTCGAGTTGTGCAACAAAAGCACCCGTTTAAACCACAAGAACCCTCTTCCACTACCAAAACATCATCAACCACTCCTCCCAACCCTCCTAGGCCCAAAGGCTCCACCCACGTGGTGGTCCTGAAGGCTGGCCCACCTCACCCATCCAACATACCAAAACCACCGCCTAACCTCTCACCAGTGCAAATGTTCCTTTTCAAAAATGAACAAAAGAGGTATACTCCCATCACTAAACCATACCTGTTATTACGGAAAGACTTGAATGCGGGGGCTATCATTTATAAATCATCCTTGTTTATAAATCAATATTAAAATGACAAAGCATGTAAATAAATAGAATCTAGTGTTAGCGTTTTGATTTGGGTGCCTCAGGTCGCTATCAGCGTCAATTCATTTAAATATTAAACTATGCCAATAAAAGAGCGTTCGGGTCGGGTTCTAGGTAGGTTGGGTAGTCTGAGGGTCACAGACAGGGTCAGGTTGAGGTTGGGTAGGGTTGTTGGGTAGTTTGGGTGAGCGGTAGGTTTCTGGTCTACACTGTGTTAGTAGACACAGAGACCAATGCAGATGTCGGTCAAGTATGACCGATGCGGTTGGGTCGAACCGATGTCGGTCACTAGTGTAGAGTAGTGAAAGTGACAGAGGGTCAAAACAGAGGTGTTTTGGGCTATTTTGGGTTCTTCAGGTGGGAGAGAGAGTTGAGAGTGGTGTTGGTGAGATTTAGGTGAGGAGTGGGCTCAGGGTCAGAGCAGAAGGGTTCTGGAGGGTGGTTTTGGGTGTGTTTTGGGTAGAAGGTTGGTGATAAGGTGACCGATGGTGGTCAGGGTTGACCGATGATGGTTATGGATGACCGGTGCGGTCACTTTGGTTTTGGAGTCTTGGACTTTGGGAAAGAGTGATTGGGGTGCTCTCTATGTGATTAGTCGAGAGTTGATGGTGGTGGAAAAAGAGTGGGAGGAGGTCTGGGTATGGGTGTGGTTTGAATGAATGAGGTGGGGAGGTTAGGAGGGTAGTTTTACTTCTTGGAGGAGGAAGATAGAGAAACCAAAACACAAAATGTGGGTGGAGGACAAAGGAATCCACTTACCAGAGTCTGATGCGTGCTGGAGTGTGGTAGACGTTGATGAAGGTGGTTGGTTGGTTGGAGAGCTCTTGTTCGAGCTCAGTCTGGTCTAGGTCCTTCAATGGAAGTGTTCACAAAGATCTCTTGTGAGTTCCTCCAATGGTGTTCTTTGTTGGGAGTTCCAAGGGCTTGGTTGCTCTCTCGATGCTTGCTTGATGCCAATGTCAGTTCTAGACCATGCCAATGATAATCAACAAAGCCAAGATGATCTAAAATGATTCAAAAATCATGAAAAACCATGAAAAAGTGACCAACCCTTTGGAAAGAGTCGGGATTGGGTATTTGTAGGCGACCGATGCCGGTCCACACGACGACGACATCGGTTAGGTGTAACCAACATCGGTTATGTCGGGGGCATTGTTTTTTTTGAAAAGTGGGGAATATGCCTTCCCCACTTGGTTGTGAGTGGTGGAGCACATGCCCTCCACCTTGAGAATGGGTAATAGGACAAGGGAGAGTCCTATGAGTGGAGTGGCCACTATTAGGGATTTCTAGAAGGGTATGGGCAAGGTATGGGCAAGGTAGAGAGTGGAATGGTGAGGTGGAGGTGTAAGTGGGGTAGTGGAAGGGTGAGGTGGAGGGGCAAGTGGGCTAGTGGGCTGGTGAGTTGGTTGGGTGATGTGGCCAGCTTAGTGGCATGATGAGGTGGCCCTGATGAGTGGGTAAAGGGAGGATTTAATTATTTGATGTTAATTAAATCCTTGGGTGAGTGAATGGGGTTATTGTGATGTGTGGAAAGAGGTGTGAGTGACCAAATTAGGGTTAAATTGATTTCCCATGGTGGATGTGATTATTAGGTTATTTTGGAGGAAGATGATGAAATGTGACGTGTTTTTGGTGTCTACATTTTGCCCCTTTTTGTTGGGCAGCCTGTAGTGGTAGGCGGCGTGACAAAAACAAAGGTTGGGTTTTTCCCCATGTGAATGTATGGTGAGACGGTGGATGGTGGGTGCCCCAAATAGGGGCATGAGTGATCCCCCCCTCAAAGTGGGCACCGACGATGGAGAATAGAGAGAGTTGGTGGGTGATTTGAGAGAGTATGGTGAGAGGTGTGAAAGAGATGAGGTGAGTGGGTAAGGGTTTTGATGAAAGGGTAAGGTGGGTGAGTAGGTAGAGCATTCTAGCATTGCACACACATGGTGTAAAATGCAATGAGGTACAAGGGTTGCTCAACATAATAAAAGGTACATCAGCTAAGTCGCAAGGGTCATCCAAACATGGGTTATTGAGGCCGGTATCCAGGGTAAAGGATACGGTCGAGCACTCAACTGGGTAAGATGCAGGAGAGTGCCTAGGGTGGCTCGGTACATCAAAGGTCAAGGTTTGTTTGGACAAGGGTCATGGCCATAGGTAAGGTAAGGTCATCAGGTTGAGAAAAACAGGTACCACCATCACAAGATGCAACAAGTGAGGATGTGAAAAGATCCACATAATCAACGGGTGGGGTAGGTAGGTGTGGGTAGGGTAGTGTCAATCAAGCATACACACACATGTAGAGATTGTGACACACCAAGGTGAAGAGCTTTCAAACTCTACATCATCAAGGTCGATCGGGTTATCCAAACATGGGTTATTGAGGCCCGGTATCTAGGGTAAAGGATACGGTCGAGCACTCAACTGGGTAAGATGCAGGAGTGCCTAGGGTGGCTCGGTACATCCAAAAGGTCAAGGTTTGTTTGGGTAAAGGTCACGGCCGTAGGTGAGGTAAGGTTGGTAGGCTAACAACATGGTAACAACATCGCAAGGTAGAGTGAGTGTGGAAGGTCGATGGTCACCCTAAGGGGGCTGGTGTGGGTAAAAATGTGAGGTCAAGGGTCGGGGTGGGGTTTTGGGTGAGGTGAAAAAGGTTGTGGGTGCGGGTGATTGGGTGAAAGTGGTGAAATGGGAAAATGGTAAGTGTGACACCGGTTACTGATGAACCGATGTCGGTATGGGTAAACCGACGTCGGTGAGCTAGGGCATATGACCGATGCTAGGTTAGGGTAAACCGACGTTGGTTAGGTTAGGTTTTCTATAAAAAAAAAAATTCCACATTTTTGGGAATCATTTGTCCCATGCGCAATAGTGAAAAATGACATGAGAGAGAGAAAAAGTGGGAAAGTGTCTAGATGGAAGAATGGAGAGCGGAGTTGACGTGTCATATAGCGGGTGATTGGTAGTTGAGAGGTGGGGCCACGAGGTGTGATTTGAGTGATTTGGTTGGTTGGAGGTGAGGTCATTGATTGGTGATGGCAGAGGTGGGAGAAGGGTCGGGTGGACCACCGGCGTAGTGGCCAGACGTGCCACCATGGTGGTGGTAGCGTGATGAGGTAAGAACTCAATCCCACTCCATGTTTTGTGAGTTAGATTAGGTGGGAGGCGGGAACAAATCGGGTTTTTATTTTGGGGAAAAATGAGATTTGAATTTGTGGGAGGGTAAATTGGGTAAATGAGGGAAAGAGAGGGAGGGAATTAGGTGTATGAGGGGTGGGGAGGGGTTTAGGTAGAAATGGGTGGGTAGTGGAGAGAGAAAGTGAGGTTTTTGAGAGAGGAGGGGTTTGGGGGTCGGCTTTTGCCATGTGTGATGATCGGTGTCAGTTAGGGTTAAGCGGCATCGGTCGGAGACAACCGGTATCGGTCACGAAGTGGGTGACCGATGCCGGTTAGGAGGTGACCAGGGTCGGTTAGAGATAAGCGGCATTGGTCATGTTGTGGGGAATGTGGGAGTCGAAAAGACTGGGTTGGGTGGTTTGGGTTGGGTGAGGGTAGAATAGGGTGTCGGGGTGAAAAACATAGTGTAGTGGGGGGGTAAAATGGGTATGGGTAGATGAGGAGGGGTAAGGTTGGGGATGGATAGATAGAAATGTGATTATGAGGGTAGGGTGGGTAGAAAGAGAGAGGTGGGATAGTGGGTAGAGGTGAGGTGTCGAGAGGAATTGTGGATATGATGAAGGTAGGTTAACTTGATGTGTTTGTTGGATGCAGGGGAGAGATCAGCTATGGATGAGGGACAGGGTGCCCCCCTACTATTGAGCATGCGAGGCATGATGACCGATGAGGAGTGGTGGCATGTGGATGAGGTGGGCCTGATTGGGGTCTGGCGTTATCGGCATGTAGTCTGACAGCTGAGTCGATGGTCGCCCTCATCGATCGATGGGATTCGGTGACCAACACGTTCCACCTACCGACGGTGAGATGACAGTCACCCTAGAGGACGTGTTCTAGATACTCGATTACCGATATTGGGGACATAGAGTTACATGATCTCCTCGAGGCCTTGGAGGAGTTGATTCTTGACAAGTGTTTGAGAGAGGGTTGGGTAGACGTGACATTTCACAGTGCCAGTATCAGTTATAGAGGGATGTACACAGTCCCATCAGAGGAGACGAGGCTTATTGTGTTATTGATGGAGGTAGTGTGTTGTTTCACACTGCCAGATGTAGAGGGTGGGAGGTTCCCCGATCGCTGATGGGGGTACTTCATGACATAGTGATGGAGGACCTACTTTTCCTGGGCACCAACATTCCTAGTGTAGTTGTACAGAGAGTTGTGGGCGTACGGGTGCCTGCGTAGATTTAGCCTTTGTTGCACATTTATCCTACACTACTAGGCATATGAGCACATAGTTATTGTGTGTCTAGTAGGTATGCCCCGAGTGGATGCATTTCGGCGAGAGTGGTTGGGTGGGCTACAGGTGATGGGTGCCTGTGATTGGAGAGTGGCGATCGGAGAGGCCTACACATGATGTAGCCCATTTCAGGTGGTTGTTGGAGGATTTTAGAGTGGACATCATTTGGAGACCATATGTGGGGTATCCTTCATTTAGATGGATGCATGATGAGTTGGATGGTCTTCACTACTTAGGTGGATAGCAGGACATGCCATGTTGGAGGAGGATGAGATGATCCCGTGATCGATAGGGTCGAGGTTAGGGATAGTTTGGGCTGCCATAGGATATACCCCCACCATTCCCATAGTATCGAGAGATGATGTGGAGAGGCCATTGCCTCTACCCAGCCAGCAATAGTGCCCATAGGGGCGAGGAGAGAGCAGGTGGTAGACCGAGTGGATAGATGACGCCAGAGTGACTGATGGATACAGACAGTGGTGGGTGGCTCATCTCTCAGTAGTACCACCCAGGCCAGGGTAGACTAGATTTAGCCACCATCACGGTGTAGAGAGATGCCCTATAGGGGTAGGTGGTGACCCTTATCACCAATTGGGGATGGTACAGGGATAGTTAGCTAGTTCAGAGGTAGAGGTGGCGAGTTGCATGCCAGTGGCTAGCCTACATACTCAGATGGTAGCAGGTGGAGATGGAGATGGGGATGGTGAGGATGGGTGGTGGCCTGCCCTACAGGCACAGGTTACTTAGTTTATAGGCTAGATTAGCATGCATGCTGAGACACACAGATTGGGGCCTTACAGGCTCGATATACACACGGGCGGGGCGATGGCACCACCCACCGAGGCACAGAGATAGGGTCCCTAGTTCATAGGTAGGGGGGACGGGGTTCTCAGAGGGGCAGAGGCACAAGGTCAAAGGCCGATGGGGCCCTGGGGACAATACACATATAGTATGATTGTGGGAGGTGAGAGCTGAGGCTAGATACTATGAGGACCAGCTCACTGCAAGTAGGGATAGATTACCTCTCATATGCAGAGTATAGGGCACAACAAGCCTCGAGTGAGAGGACCCGATCACGCACCCATAGCGTGGAGAGCACAAGGGGCCATAGAGCTCGAGACAAGGTCAGGGTGAGGCTACTAGTGCATGGAGGCCAGTCCTAGGTGATGTACCAGCAGGGACCCGAGCCATGAGAGCCCATGAGGCAGAGGGGACAGAGAGACAGAGAGATGGAGGATATCAGGTGAGATGATGCCTGATATACATCCCTTGATGTGGATATTTTTTTTGATATATATACCGGCCTGTGTGCCGAAGAGAGATTTTGTATTTTGATACACACCGGCCTACGTGCCGATGATTGTGAGGATGTATATGAGTGATTTTTGTATTTTTGATCATATACCAGCCTACGTGCCAAAGATGGTGAGGTTGTATATGAGAGATTGTGAGAGAGACACTTTATTGGATATCAGTGTATATTGTATGGACACATTGATTTATATGATGAGATAGATGATTTGATGGTGATTTTTGATATTAATAGCATTTGATTGACATGTGTGGATAGACATGGATGATAGGATAGGGATGATGAGTTAGGTGTTAGGCATGATGGAGTAGTCATAGGCATGGTTGAGTCGAGTGTTAGGTGTTGCATGCATGGTTGAGTCATAGGCATGGTTGAGTTAGGTGGTTAGGCATGGAGGAGTTGTTGGTGTTAGGCATGATGGAGTTAGGTCAGGTATGGTGTTAGGCATGATGGAGTCAGGTCATAGGCATGGTTGAGTTAGTGATATGATGGAAAATAAATGATGATGGATGTATATGTTTGGTTTGATATGTGTTGCATGTATGTTGTGATTGGATCATGTTGTTATGATGTATGATTGTGGATGATAGATGATTAATGTGATGAGATGAATGTTGTGAAAGATGTATTAATTTCCATTTATTTGATGATAGATTGGAAACTAACTTAGAGTAGCATGTGATAGGAATAGTTAGCCAAGAGGTGAGAAAGAAGGAATGATTGTGAGGGAGAAGAGGTGAAGAAGGTGATGGTGATGGTCGAGCTAACCTCCAAGGGCCCCATGCCCTCGAAGTGCTGCCTACATAGCCCGGTGAAAAGGGGCCTCAGACCGATGTAGTTCTCCCTTAGGCTAGGGAGAAGGAAAGAATGGGTGTAGATAGGGGTTAGTGGGTAGTAGGGTAGGTGGGTCGTGGGTATGTAGGGGTAGGTGGGTCATGGGGGGGTATGGGTATGGGGTATGGGTAATGGGGTATGGGTAAATGGGTATGGGGAAATGGGTATGGGTCATGGGTATGGGTATGAGTGAGTAGGTATGGGTGGGTAAATAAGGTGGGTCAATGGGTGGGTCAAAGGGTATGGGTAAAGGTATGTATGGGTAAATGGGTAGGGTAAATGGGTAAATAGGTGGGGGTCAAAGGGTACATGGGTGGGTATGGGTATGGGTAAATAGGTAGGGTGGGGGTAGGGTAGTAGGGTAGGGGTAGGGTCATGGGATGGGTATGGGTAGTGGGGTAGGGTATGGGTCAATGGGTAAATGGGTAGGTATGGGTAAATAGGGTATGGGTGGGTAAAGGGTATGGGTCAATGGGGGTAAATGGGTAAATGGGTAGGGGTGGGTCATGGGGTAAAGGGTGGGTCATGGGTAGGGGGGTAAGGGTATGGGTAATGGGGTGAGTGGGTGGGTGTGAAATATAGATTGATAGGTGAAGGTATGTGTGAGTGGATGGAAGTAGGGGTTGTGGTTTGGAGGAGGTCAATAGTTCGGAAAGTGGGAAACTGTAACAGGGTTGGTGATGTGGCTGAATTGGGATGGACCATCGAGGCGCAGACCAAGGGTAGGTGTGATGAGCCTCAAGTCCCTAAAAGACCTTGCAGGTTGGATTGTTCTAAAGGTGAAGCAATGTGTAGAATCATGATAGATCATACTCATGACATAGTCCCATGGTGGAGGAGAAATAATAGGATAAAGTGGGAAGTGGGTGATATGGTGATAGGTTTGAAACTGTGAAGGGGGATAAAACACCTTAGGTACAAGATGGTCGATGTCCCAGATAGGTGAGTCCATGGAAAAAAGGGTGTGTTATGTTTGTAGGATAGACTGATCAATGGGAAGTCTATGTGGGATGATTAGATAATCTCCTTGAGGTCTTCGTGAAGTTGATCGATGCGGGAAGCTTCAAACTTTGAAATGAGCCTAGTTCTCTTTTTTTTTTTTGACTAGGTAGGGTATGGCTAGTGCGGTATAGCTGTCCTTCGAGGGAGTAGTCTATTTATGATGACTAGATACAAATGGTAGATGTCCTTTTGAGGGATTCATCTTTATGTTTGGAAGTTTGACTCAAGGAGGGTGATCCCATTTTTGATAGGTAGTTACCAATTAAGCCATGGACAAGGCTATAGAGGAATACAGACTGTCGTATGCAAAAGGTGGGTTAATGGTGGAGGTAGAAGTAGGATTGTGCAAGGGGTATATGGGATGGTATACGACCATGGGATTCCATCCATGAGGGGATGAAAAGTATCCATGAGAATCATGCCATGAGTAGGGCCGTGGTACTCATATTGAAGACAAAGCTGAAAAAGTGACGGATAGTCACATGATTCTTGTTTAATCGTAGGTAAGTGAAGTGGTGGTAAGAGGAGTAGGTGCCCATGGGATGAGCCGAGGAATAGCCAATGGGTGAGAAAGCACTTGGTTCAACAATAGAATGGTGAAGATGCAAGATGTTAAGGGGCTCAGGTTTGGGTTTACCATCGAGTGAAGATAAATGATAAGCACTTGATCCATAGGTATGAGTAATGATATAGGGTCCAAGCCAATTAGGAGAAAATTTCCCCATAGATGTTTCTCAGCTTTGGTGACATGTTGATTTTCCTTCAAGATGAGATCCCCGACTTGGAAGGTGCGTGGGTGGATGCTTGTCATAAGCATGTTTGATGCATTTTTGGTATATTTGGAGATGATCTAAAGCATTTAGGCATCGTTCATCTAACAACTCTAGTTGTGCCAAATGATCTTGGCAAAAGTCGTCATTGGTGAGCATGTCTTTGAGTGATATGCGGAGAGATGGGATCTGGACTTTGAGAGGCAAGACAACCTGGTACCGTAGACCAGAGAGAAAGGTGTGGTAGTAGTTGATGTGTGAATACTAGTGCGGTATGCCCATAGGGTAAAAGGAATGTGCGTATGCCAATCCTTCCTAGTATCATTGACTACCTTCATGAGGATTTTGTTTAGGGTTTTGTTGGTGGATTCGGCTTGGCCATTGGTTTGTGGGTAGTATGGTGAAGAAAAACTGAGTTGGATACCGAAGGTATCACAAGAGTTTCTAGAGGGTTTTGTTTTTGAATTGTTTTCCATTATCAGTGATAAGGTGATGAGGAACACCAAAATGATAGATAATGTGATGGTTGATGAACTCACAAATCTTCTCGGCTTTGGTAGAGATGAGGGGAATGGCCTCCACCCATTTGGTGTAGTATTCCATAGCGGTTATGATCCATTGATGGCGTTGAGAAGAATGAGGGTTGATTTCACCGATGAGATCGAGACCCCATTGAGAAAAGGGCCATAGGTCTTGTGTGACTTGTAAAGCATGACCCGGAGTGTGATGAAGGTTTGAGTGTTGTTGACACTTCACACATCATTTGACGTAATCAAAACAATCGTGGTTGAGGGTAGGCTAGTAATAATAGCGAGGTGAAGGATACGTTTAGCAACAAGCGAGACCACTGATGTGGCCCCCACAGATGCCGTCATGGATTTCCTTGATGGTATATGGTATTTCGGAACTAGTGAGGCATCGAGAGAAGGATCCTGTCGAAGCCACGTTTGTAGAGGAGGCCTCCCATGATGACATACTTGAGAGACCTTTTGGAGGAAGGCGCATCGGCCATTGTGGGTAAGGTCGGGAGGAAGAATGGAAATGGAGAGATAGTCAGAGTATTGTTGGTACAGAGGTCTGATGGGTCGGTAGTGGGTTTCTCGATGAGGTTTACAATGTGAGAGAGGTAGGAGGGTGATTGCAACCTTCACACAACAATGAAGATTTGTGAATCGGTAGGTGATGAGGGTATTTGTGAGGCGAGACAAGCCATGGTATCCACAAATTTGTTCGTAGAGTGGGGAATGGTTTGTAGTTTATAGTGGGTGAAGGTGGTTAACAAGAGGTCTACATGGTGTTTGTACCATTGTAATTCCTCATTGTGACATTGGTAGAGTCCATTGATCTGATTTACTACCAATTGAGAATCACCAAAGATATTGATGGATTTAACATCTAGGGTTTGGGCGGTTTGGAGACCGAGTATGAGGGCTTCGTATTCGGTGATGTTGTTGGTACACTCAAAATCAAGTTTGAATGAAAGTGGGATGGGTTCACTATCATGTGGGATGAGGATGATTCTAGTCTCCACCCCCATGTTGACATTTAGATCCATCAAAGAATAGGGTCATTTGATAGTGTAGAGGTTCCTCGATAGGTTCATCAAGGGAAAGGGTAGTGATGGATTCATCGGGGAATTCAAAGTTGTTGGGTTGGTGATCAGAGAGTGGGGCATTGGCTAGTTGATCGGTGATAGCTTGACCCTTGATTGATTTTTGGTGGAGAAAGGTGATATCAGATCAGTGAGTAGCATGAGCCATCGCATGAAATGCGTTGGTTTTGGAATGGTTTAGAGTACATGTAATGCAAGGGGTCGGTGTTGGTTATGATGAAGGTAGTGGTTAAGTAGGTAGTGGCGAAGTTTGGTTGCTACAAAGACTAAAGCAAGACACAAATTTTTGGCGTGTGTATATCTAGTCTCATAATCCATGAGGGTATGGCTGATGTAATAGACCGCTTGTTCCCTGTGTTGGTCATCTCGGTGAGCGAGCATGGCACCCAAGGAATGGTCGGTGGTAGAAATGTAAAGGTAGAATGGTTGGTCATCCTTAGGAGGGGTAAGCACGGGAGGCTGTAATAGATATGCTTTTAAGGCTTCAAAAGCATTGTGACAGTCCACGTTCCAGTGGAAGGTGGTATCCTTTTTAAGGAGGTGGTGGAAGGGTTCACAACGATCTAATAGTTGGGAAATGAAGTGATGGATAGATTGCAGTTTTCCTACAAACTACGAAGTTGGTGAAGGTTAGTGGGTGGAGGCATCTCGAGGATGGCCTTGATTTTGGTAGGTCTACTTCAATGCCTCAAGGAAACAATGAAGCCCAAGAGTTTACCAGATAGGATGGTGAAACACACTTCTTAGGTTGAAGGCATACGCAATATTGGATGAGACGAGTCGAAGATGATCTTGAGGATGGGTAAATGTTTGGCGTGACTTTTGGATTTCCCAAAAGGTCATCGACGTAGTCTTCCAAGATGTGATGCATAATGTCATGGAAGATATAGGTCATGGCTCTTTGGTAAGTGGCACTGCTGTGTTCTTCAGTCCAAAGGGCATAACGTGATAGCAGAAGGTCCCCAAGGGGTAATGAAGGTGGTTTTGTGTTGATCCTCGGGGCAAGTAAGATTTGATTATAGCCTGAGAACCATCCATGAGAGATAACATCTCATGTCTAGTGGTGAGATCAACCAATTGGTCGATGCTAGGTAGAGGAAAGTCATCTTTAGGACAAGCTAGGTTAAGGTCCTAGAAATCGGTGCATATATGAGTCCCCCCATTGCTTTGGTAATGGGTACGATGTTGGAAATCCATTGTGGGTAGTCGATTGGTAGAATGAAGGAAACAAAGAGCATTGGAGCTCTTCTTTGATGAGAAGAGCAATGCGTGGGTGCATTTTACGTAACTTCTGCTTGACGGGTTTGGCATTAGGTAAGGTGGTGATGTTGTGGACCATGATATTTGGGTCAATATCTGGGCATATCGGCATACATATGACCAAGCAAAAGTGTTGCTATGATCGCGAAGGAAAGAAGTGTAGGCTTCTTGTTCAGTGGCGTCCAAAGATTGGCCTATCTTTAGAATGTGGGGGTCATCGAGGTGTGGATGTTGATGTCGATGGTAGCTTCGTTCAACATGTTTTGGGTTTTAGATGGGAGTGTGCGGTGGAGATAAGAGTCTTCCGCACCTAGATAGGTGAGAATGGAGTCATCATTTTGACATTGGATGACATGAATAGAGGGGGTGTCATCATCGATCAAATCAGGATAGAGGATGGGAAAAGAAGAAAGGGCTTTCACCATCTCGTTGAATGATGAGAGGACCCAAAGAAATGGTATTTATGGAAAAAAAGGTAGGAGGAATAGACTCAGGGTCTATAGACTCCATGGGTGAAGTGGGTGAATTGGGTGAGGAATCGTGAGGTTGGGGTGTCTCCGTAATGAGCTCGACACGAGGTTGTTTGAGCATGGGCTCAACAAATCCCACCCCACTACGGTCCTTGTGTTTGTGAGAGGTGCAAGGAATGACAGTGTGATGGCCTTGTTCGTAAAGGCCAAAGCCAAAACCCTTCCAAGCACAATGATGTAGGAAGGTATGGGAAAAATGATTGATTGGTTAATGAGGGAAGGGTGGTGGTGAATGGTAGGGTTGGAGTTGGTGGTTCAGGTGTGTAGGTGGGGGTGTCGATACCCCCATAGGTCAGGTTGGTGTGAAGATGAGAGGGTCCATAGGTGAGAACCTCACCAATGCGGGGTCATAATGGGGGTGTTGTTGAAGGTTTCGACGGGGTACGGAGGGTATCAATGTTATAGAGGCGGTACTCCCCCAATGTCAGGTGTTGAAAAACACCTTCTAGTGGACTAGTTTCCAGAATGTTGGTGGCGGGAATGGATGTCTCGCTGGGGTTTGAGATGAGGAGGATGCGGGTTGTGGAGTAGGAGGTGATTTTGAGGGGGTTGTTGTAGTGGTGGTAATGGGTGATGTCAGGGGTTAGAGAAGGAGTGGTAGAGGTTGTGGTAGCTGAAGCGGAGGTGGTAGCAGAGGTGGTGATAGGTATGAGGATGTCATTGGGTTGGTATAACATGTTACAAGTCTTGAATGGTGAAGGGTCGGCTGTATGGTGTAGCCACGTCCTTCATGTTCAAATTTGAGACAACGATGGAGGGTGGAGGGAACACATCCCATGGCATGAATCCAGGGATGGCAAGCAACATGTTGTATTGGAACTCCCCTTCTAGGATGTAGAAGAGTTTGGGGATGCTATGGGGACCAACACGAATGTGTAGGATTACCATCCCCAAGGTGGTGGTTATGGCATCGTTGAAAGAGTGCAGCATAATTGGGTCATTATGCATGTAATTAGCGGGAATGCACATTTGATTGAATGCATGAGATGAGATGATATTGATGCTAGCTCCACCATCGATCATAATATGCTGACACGTACATTGTTGACATAGAGGTAGAGATGAATAGGGTGGGATCCGGATCCTCTGTTTGGTGAGGTGTGATCTCGTCATTGGAGAAGGTGAGGGCAGCCACCTGAGATGAGGTAAGTGGGTGTCGAGGTGGAAGGTGAAGAAATAAGGGAGGCCACATGGTGTGGTGTGATAATGGATGCAACGGGTGTGGGGTCATTAGGTGGAACCTCAATGGATTACGAGGACTTCAATAAGGGCTTGGTGATGAGATTCGGAAGTTTGGATGAGGTCGTACAATGACATCTTGAGTGGTGATTGATGAAGTTGTTTGATCATGGTGCGATGGGCTCTCCCATTGGAAACAGGGAAGGCGGGTCCATGGATAGTGATTTTAGGTGCGGGCGTGGGTGTGATGTGAGGTATAGGTGTGGTAGTAGGTTCATCTACCCTAGTTTTTCCTTTATCACGTTGAGCCGAGTGGTGATCGAACCATATTGATTTCAAATATTGGTGGTGGGTAGGAAGGGTATGATGTGTGGGGTAATGCTTCGAGGCCTTGGAGGATATCGTGTAAAACTGTGTCCCCAATATTGGTAATCGAAGTATCCGGAAGACATCCTACTGCAGGTGTTGTCATCTCACTTGTTGGTAGGTGGAACGTGTTGGTCGACTAATCCCATCGATCAATGAGGGACGACCATCATACTCGAGCTTTCAGACTACATGCCGATAGTGCCGGACCCAATCAGGCCCACCTCATCCATTTGTTTCCATTCCTCATCAATCATCATGCCTCACATGCTCAACAATAAGCGGGGCACCCTATCCCTCATTCACGGGTGATCTCTCCCTACATCCAACAAAACCATCAAGTTAACCTACCTTCATCATATCCACAATTCCTCTCGACACCTCACCTCTACCCACTTCGCCACCTCTCTTTCTACCCATCCTACCCCGATAATCACATTTTTATCTATCAATCCCCAACCTTACCCCTCCTCATCTACCCATACCCATTTCCCCCTCCACCTACACTATGTTTTTCACCTCGACACCCTATTCTACCCTCACCCACCCCAAACCACCTAACCAGAGTTTTGTCACTCCCAATTCCATATAACATGACCGTGGTGCCAATTATCTCTAACCTACCCTACGATCACCTCCTAACTAGCATCGGTCACCCACTTCGTGACCAATATCGGTTGTCTTCGACCGACGCCGGTTAACACGATCGACATCGTTCGTTATCACAAAGCCAAAATCCGTGACCCCCAAACCCCCTCTATAAAAAATCCCTTTCTCTCTCCACTACCCACCCATTTCAACCTAAACCTCCTCCCCACCCCTCATACACCTAATTCCCTCCCTCTCTTTCCCTCATTTGACCAATTCACCCACCCACCAATTCAAATCTCATTTCCTCCCCCAAATTAAAAACCTGATTTATTCCCACTCCCACCTAATCTAATTCATAAAAATGGAATGGGGTTGACTTCTTACCTCATCACACTGCCGCTGCCATGGTGGCACATCTAGTCACCACACCAATGGTCCACCCAACCCTTCTCCCGCCTCTACCATCACCACTCAATGACCTCACCTCCAACTAACCGAATCAATCAAACCACACCTTGGGGCCCCACCTCTCAACTATCAATCACCTCGCTATGTGACATGTCAGCTCCACTCTCCTTCCCTTCCAGACGCTTTCCCAATTTTCTCTCTCTCACGTCATTTTTCACTATTACGCACGGAGACAAATGATTCTCGAAAATCTAGGAATTTTTCTTTTTATAGAAAACTTGATCTAACCGATGTCAGTTTACCCTAACTGGCATCGGTCATATGCCCTAGCTCACCGACGTCGGTTTACCTATACCGACATCGATTTTCCGTGAATCGTGTCCGTTACATTTTTCCTATTTCACCACTTTCACCCAATCACCCGCACCCACAACCTTTTTCACCACACCCAAAACCTTACCCAGACACTTGACCTCACATTTTTACCCACACCAGCCCCTAGGGTTGACCATCGATCCTCCACACTCACTCTACCTTGCGATGTTATTACCATGTTGTTAGCATACCAACCTTACCTCACCTATGGTGTGACCTTTACCCAAACAAACCTTGACATTTTGGATGTCTGAGCCACCCTAGGCACTCCCGCATCTTACCCACTTGAGTGCTCAAAGCTGTATCCTTTACCCTAGATACCCGGCTTCAATAACCCATGTTTGGATAACCCGATCACCCTTGGATGATGTAGAGTTTGAAATATCTTCACCTTGGTGCTGTGTCACAATCTTTGTGTGTGCTTATGCTTGATTGACACTACCCTACCCACACCTACCTACCCCACCCATTGATTATGTGGATCTTTTCACATCCTCACTTGTTGCATCTTGTGATGGTGGTACTGTTTTGCTCGGTTTGATGACCTTACCTTACCTATGGTTGTGACCCTTGTTTAAGTAAACCTTGACCCTTTGAATGTGCAGAGCCACCCTAGGCATTCCTGCATCTTACCCAATTGAGTGCTCAAACCGTATCATGTACCCCGGATACCGAGCCTCAATAACCCATGTTTGGATCACTCTTGTGACTTAAGCTGATGTACTTTTATTTTTTTGAGCAACCCTTGTACCTCATTGCATTTTATGGTGTGTGCAAATGCTAGAATGCTCTACCTACTCACCCACCTCACCCTTTCGTCAAAACCCTTACCCACTCACCTCATCTCTTTCACACCTCTCACCATACTCTCTCAAATCACCCACCGAATCTCTCTATTCTCTGTCATCGGTGCCCGCCGAGGGGGATCACTCATGCCCCTATTTGGGGCACCCACCATCCATCATCTCGTCACACATTCACATGGGGAAACACCCAACCTTTGTTTTGTCACGCCACCTACCACTACAAAAGCCCAATAAAAGGGGAAAATACGAGATACCAAAAACACGTTACATTTCATTATCTTCCTCTAGAAAAACCTAATAATCACATCCTCGCGTGCGATTGATTTAACCCTAATCTAGTCACTCGCACCCCTTTCACCCATCACAAATCCCCCATCCACATATTCAGGGATTTAATTAATACCACTTAATTAAATTCCCCCTTTACCCACTCATCAAGGTCACCTCATCATGCCCCGGAGTGGCCACCTCACACAAATACCTCACCAGCCCACTAGCCCACTTGCCCCTCCACCTCACCCTTCCACTACCCCACTTGCACCTCCACCTCACCATTCCACTCTCTACCTTGCCCATACCTTGCCCATACCCTTCTAGAAAGCCCTAATAGTGGCCACTCCACTCGTAGCTCTCTCCCTTATCCTATTACCCATTCTCAAAGCAGAGGGCACATGTGCTCCGCCACTCACAACCAAGTGGGGAAGACATATTCCACAATTTTCAAAAAACAACGCCTCGACATAACCGGTGTCGGTTACGGCCGACCGATGTCGGGGTGGGGACCGGTGTCGGTGCCTACAAATACCCAATCCTGACTCTTTCAAAGGGTTGGTGACTTTTTCATGGTTGGGAGATTATTGGAGATCCTCTAGGCTTTTTGATTATCATTGGGCACCCTGGTTAATTGGCACTGGCACTCTTGGCATCTTCAGAAGCATCTAAGAGAGACAACCAAGCCCTTGGAACTCCCAGCAAAGAACACCATTGGAGGAACTCACAAGAGATCTTTGTGAACACTTCCATTGAAGGACCTAGACTAGACTGAGCTTGAACAAGAGCTCTCCAACCAACCAACCACCTTCATCAATGTCTACCACACTCCAACATGCATCATACTCTGGGTAAGTGGATTCTTATGTCCTCCACTCACATTTTGTGTTTTGATTTCTCTATCTTCCTCCTCCAAGAAGTAAAACTACCTCCTATCCTACCCACCTCATTCATTCAAACCACACCCACACCCGGGACCCTACTTTAATTCATTCCACTCAACGTCAACTCTCTAACTAATCACACTGAGCACCCCAACCCCTATCTCTAAAGTCCGGACCCAAAACCGGTGACCAACACCTGGTCATCCATAATGCGTAAATCGGTCAACCCTAACCAACGCGTCGGTCACCTTATCACCAACCTTCTACCCCAAACACACCCAAAACCACCCTCTAGAACCCTTCTGCTCTAACCCCGAGCCCACTCCCTAACTAAATCTCACCAACACCACCCCTTACTCTCTCTCGCCCACCTAAAGAACCCAAAACGAAGTCAAAACACCTCCGTTCTAACCCTCTGTTGACTATATATTGACCGACATTGAGTCCGACCCAATTAGCATCAATCATATCTAACCAACGTCGATCTCTGTGTCCTGCTAACATAGTGCAAACTAGAAACCTACCGCTTTAACCCAAAATACTCAACAACCCTACCCAACCTTGACCTATCCTTGTTTGTGACCCTCAAACTACGCAGCCTTACAAGAACGACCCAAATGCTCTTTTATCGGCATAGTTTAATATTTAAATGAATTGACGCTGATAGCGACCTGAGGCACCCAAATCAGAATGCTAGCACTAGATTCTATTTATTTACATGCTTTTTCATTTTAATATTGATTTATAAAACAGTGGATTGACAGCCTTCTAGGGAGTACCACACTTCTTGGATCTAGCATACGCTAGGCAGTCCACTACATATGCTATTTAACTCTTTCTGGTGGTCTTGTTTTCTTATTACAGGGGTAGTCCTTCCCAGTACCAAAAATGAGTTCACACGATCGACTGAGATCAGAAGTCTACACACGTGCATCTCAACCAAACCAAACAAAGTAGGTAAACCTACCTTGAACCCTTATCTGTTTCATTCTCTGATTGTATGCAAAAAGGATTGAAATACCAAGCCCAACACCCCACTACCTTCCAAAAAGGTAGTTAAACCTACACCACCTCCCACAATTAGCTAGCGGCTCACACCTTTACCCAAGAAGGTACAACCCAAACCCAAAACCATACTATCTACTATATAGGTAGTCAAAATTACTCAACCACAAATTCCACCAAAATCACCCAAACTTTCATCCAAACCCAGACTCACTTCACATTGTGATCCTTTGGCAAGGTCTTACGCCAATATCCCACCTAACCTTTGGAAACCTCTCGTGATCACATTGCAACCACTTAGACCTTACACCCCACTAACTCCTAAACTAGAAGGGTTTGAGGATTCCAAAATTTGTGCTTACAATTATGTGTTAGGGCATGATGTAGAAAATTTTAAGGCTCTTAAGACTATTCTTCTCCACATGTGTCCTCTTGAAGAAAAATTTGATATGATGATCTTTTAGATGAGGACCCCGTTCCACCTTCGCCTATCACCACACAACCTCACCTCATACCTATTTAGCGACCTCCATCTTCACCTCCGTAGCCCTTTACCCTCCGCTAACATTTGAGATCGACATAGTGCATTAGAAAACTAGCCACAACTCCTCTAAAATGTCAGTGTGCCCTACTTCTTTCACAAGACTTTATTCCTTCACCACTTTTTTTCCCATCCCGTAATTACATTTCATGACACACCTTCTCCATCTCCCTCTCTTCCTCGGATCAACATGATTCAATTTGTCACTCATGCAAAAAGGACAAGGGAAAGGAGAAGATGAAAAACCATCCTCTACACCTCCACCCAAAATCATAATCCATTAATCGGCATACCATGTTTGACGTGAGTTTCTCATTACACCGTGCTTAAACAAATTCACCAATCGCCCCCTAAAAATTCTCTGTATGACATTATCCAAACCTCTTATTGTCATCATCAGGCCCTCATTGAGGTATACCAATCCATTGAGCTTCCACCTAATGTCCCAATGCCTATTACTTCCATTATCACTCCTTATCATGTTACCTATCTTACCACCTCTCCCCCTTCCTATGTTGCCTCTACCAATCATCAAGTAACCGCCATCGGTTTCTATGATGACAAGATCGTACCTCTCCAATCGGATAATCCCGATGCCACCATGTTCATCTCTGTTTATATCAAGAATACACGCGTCCAACGTGTTATTATTGACGAGGGTGCTAGTATCAACATCATCTCCTCCTATGCATATCAAAAAATTCACATCCCTTCCAATTGCATGCACAATAACCCAGTTATGTTGCGTTCGTTTAATGATGCCATAACTTCCACCCTCAGAACTATCATTCTCCACATCCGCGTGGGCCCCCGTACTATTCTTGAATTATTATACATATTGAAGGGGAATTCCAATATAATTTACTACTTTTCCAACCTTGGATTCACGTCATGGGTTGTGTTCCTTCCACCTTACATCGATGTTTAAAATTTGAACATGAAGGACACAACTACACCATTCTAGCCGATCCTTCACCATTTAAAACCTATAACATGCTCTACCAACCTAACAATGTCCTTATACTAGTTAAGGCATCTACCATCGATACCTCTATCCCATCTACCACCATCGATGCCTCTTCTTCGGTTCTTTACCTCATCCACCACATATACCGCTACATCTTCCACAACCAACTCTAATATTCCCACATCTACCACAACTTCGTAGTTGATCCATTAATCAATCCATCTACTTCACCAACCACCGATGTTTCTTATTACGAGAGGCTTCATGTGATTCTTCCATTCCCACTACCAAAATTCCAACTTTGGATCCCTTAGTAGGTTTTCTCAACACCTCACTTTGGGGGAATACCACCTCTATAATGTAAACACTTTCCTTACTCCTCAAGAGTATGGAATCCTCCATCAACACCCACATTACAACCATCGGGTAGGTGAGGTCTTTCCATACGGTCCACCTCATCTTTGCACTAATTTACGTATGTGGGACTCAACACTTCTTCACATACTCCAGAACCACCCATTCAAACCAGTCCATTCTCATCTAATTTTCGAGTACCTAACCAATTGTCACTTCACTCACACGTTCCTCCATCGCTTTGCATAGAAAGGCTTGATTTTGGTCTTTACAAATAAGGCCATCACATAGTCATTTCCGCACAACCCGTAACACAAAGATTGTCATGGTATTGTATTTTCCGAAGATCCTTCTTCGAGAAAGCTTGTATCATTCTTGTAGAGGAAGATACACCTTCTCTAACTCATTCACCTACCCCACCACCTTCACCTACAAAGTCTATGGATCCAGAATCCATTCCTCCTAAAAAAATCATAAACACCATTTACTTAGGACCTCGACCTATTAGCGTGATGACGAGGCTCCCGCTTCTATTCCCTTCCTCTATCCTGACATGATCGATGACGAAACTCCTATAAACACCATTCAATGTTAGGATGATGATTCCATTATCATCTATTTAGGTGTAGAGGATTCTTATATTCACCAGTCATTACCTTTTAATACGCAAACCATTTTGAAATAATCGACCATAGAGATCAACATTCACACTTAGGACAACCCTCATATTCTAAAGATACGCCAATCTTTAGATTCCACTAAACAGAAATATTTCACTACTTTCCTCTCGAGACTATAACAACACTTTTTCTTGGTATTATCTTTGATATGCCTCGGGTATTGACCCAAATATCATGGTTCACAATATCATAACTATTCCCGATGCCAAACCTATGAAACAGAAGCTACGAAAAATGCATCCATGCATTGCCCTTCTTATGAAAGAAGAACTCTAGCACCTTTTTTGTTTCTTTTATTCTACCCATTGATTATCCCCAATGGATTTCTAACATCATTCTTGTCACCAAAGTGACAGGAGAACTCCACATATGCACGGATATCCGTGACCTCAACCTAGCTTGTCGTAAAGACAATATTACTCTACCTAGTATTGACCAACTGGTTGATCTCACAGTCGGCCATGAGATGTTATCACTCATGGATGGTTTCTCAGGTTATAACCAAATATTACTCACACCGGAAGATCAACACAAAAAATCCTTCATCACCCCTTGGGGTACCTTTTCTTTTCGTGTTATACATTTTGGCCTTAAAAAAACTAGTGTTACATACTAACGAGCTATGACATATATCTTCCATGACATTATGCATAGCATATTGGAAGACTACATTGATGACCTTTTTCTAAATCTAAACATTGTCCGAGAACCTCGTGGTTCTAAAGGTCATCTTTGACCATCTCATTAAATATTACATCCGTCTTCAACCTAAGAAGTGCTTCTTTTCCATTCTCTCAAGTAAGCTCCTTGGTTTCATCATCTCTTTGCATGGCATTGAGGTCGACCCTACTAAAATCAAGGAAATTCTTGAGATGCCACCACCTACTAACCTATGCCAACTTTGTAGTTTACAAGGCAAGTTGCAATCTATTCGTCACTTTATCTCCCAACTTTTTACCACTTTATCAACCTTTTCATCATCTTCTTAAAAAGGATGTTTCCTTAAAATGGGATGATGAATGCCACAAAGATTTTGAAGCATTAAAGGAATACCTCCTTTAACCACCTATGCTCATCCCACCAAAGGATGACACACCCTTTTACCTCTACATTTCTACCATAGACCATTCATTGGGTGTCATGCTCGCTCATCGCAACGAGAAACATAGGGAGTAGGCGGTTTATTATATAATTCGTACTCTTCTATATTACGAGATTAGATACACTCATGCCAAAAAAATTTTCTTATCCCTATTCTTTGTCGCTACCAAACTTTGTCATTACCTACTCAATCATAAAACCTTCATCATCACCAACAATGACCCCTTGCATTACATGTATGATAAACCCTACCAACACCAACGTGCCACACATTGGCTCATGCTTGCGAGACTCGATCTGAAATTCATCCATCAAAATTTTGTCAAAGGAAAAACCATTATCTTGACCAACTTACGGATGTACCTCTACCCGAAACCAATCTCCTAACTTTGAATTCCCTCATGAATCCATTGCCACCCTATCCCTTGATGATACCATTTACCAAATGACCTTATTCTTCGATGGTTCCAAATGTCGAGTGTGGGGTGGCACAGATTTATCCTCATCCTCTTGATGGTGAGATTGTGCCATTATCTTTTAAACTAGATTTTGATTGCACTAACAACATCGACGAATATAAAGCAATCGTGTTAGGTCTTCAAACCTCCATAGCCTTAAATGTTAAATCCATTAATATTTTTGGTGATTCTCAACTGGTTGTGAACCAATTCAATGGTCTATACCGATATCATAATGAGATACTTAAAAGTACAAACATCACATGGACATACTATTGACTACCTTTCACCATTATGAACTTCAAACTACCCCGCATTCCACTAAGAAATTTTTGGATACCATGGCCTATCTTACTTCTTAAATACCCACTTCACCTTCTCGACTTAAAAATCTTTGTCATAGTATAAAGGTTACAATCACCCTCTTATCGATTTCAAAAAGTTAACTTTGTAGGAAAATTTGAAACCTGACCCACATGACATTTGGTATGAGTAATTTGTTGACTACCTTTCCCTTTCAATTCTACCTCTGGATCTTACTCACAATGGACAATGAGCCTTCCTCAAAAGTGTCTTGTGTTATGTCATCATGGGTGGTAATCTCTATAAATTTGGCTTTAATGGTATCCTCTTAAGATGTCTTACAAGTTCTGAAATCCCATACACCATCAAGGAATTTCATGATGACATTTGTGGAGGTAATTTTAATGGCTTCATTGTTGCTAAGTGTATCCTACGCCTTGGCTATTACTTGGCTAACCCTAAACCAAGATTTTTGTGACTATGTCAAGCATTGTGTGAAATTTCAACAACATGCTAATCTCCATCACACCCCTGGATCACACCTTACGAGTCACTAGAGACCTATGGCCGTTCTTTCAATGTGGTTTGGATCTCCTCAAATAGATTAACCCTTATTGTTCCCAATGTCATCAATGGATTACAATTGCTACCGAATATTACAATAAATGGGTGGAAGGAGTACCTCTCATATCTACAAAAGCCTAGAAAATTTGTGAATTCATCAACCATCATATCATTTGTCTCTTTGGTGTTCCTCACCGCCTCATCACTGATAATGAAAAACAATTCAAAAACAAAACACTATGGAAACTTTATGATGCCTTGACATTCAACTCAGTTTTTCTTCACCTTATTATCCTCAAACAAATGGCCAAGCTGAATTGACTAACAAAAACCCTAAACAAAATCCATATGAAAGTGGTTAATGATTTGGTAAGGATTGGCACACATGACATTCCTTTCATCTTATGGGCTTATCGCACTAGTATTTGCACCTCAATCGCTGCCACACCCTTCTCTTTGGACTATACTAGAGGTTGTCTTGCCTCTCAAATTCCAAATTCCATCTCTTCATATCTCACTCAAAGATATGCTCAATGATGACGATTTTCTCCAAGACCATTTGGCACAACTTGAGCTTCTAGATGAATACCATCTAAATGGTCTCGATCACCTTCAAATCTACCAAAAACGTATCAAATGTGCCAATGACAAGCGTTTCAAGACCGAACCTTCAAGTTCGGTAACCTCGCCCTAAAGGAAAATCAACATGTAACAAAATCATAGAAAAGTAAACGGGAAATTTTACTCCTAATTTCTTGGACCCTTAATCGTTACTCATGCTTATAGATTAGGTGCTTATCATTTATCTTACCTCGAAGGTAAACCCAAACCTGATCCTCTCAATGCCTTGCATCTTTGACCATTTTATTGTTGAATCAAGTACTATATCACCTTTTGTCTATTACAAACTCATCCCTTAAGTAACCATTCCTTTCATCTACCCCTTTTAAGGACCAACGAATAAACAAGAATCATGTGATTATCCATCACCTTTCAGCCTTATCTTAAATATGAGTACCATGGCTCTACTCATGGCATGATTCTCATGGATACTTTTTATTCTTTTTAGGATGGAATCCCATGGTCATTCGTCACTTAAAACCTCTCTTGCATAGTTAACCTTTGCATGCTATGGTTTTTCCTTCATAAAAGAAGCCTATACTCCTTTATAGTCTTGTCCATGACCTAAAAGTTCAAAAAAACAAAATTCAAAAGTTCAAAAATGGGATATTCAAGTTCAACTCCTTGATTCAAAATTCTTGGAACTAGATGACTCCCTTAAAAGGAAATCTCTCTATCTTTCTGCTTTATGAATAGACTTCTCCTCGAAAGACAACTATAAAATGTTATCCCTATTTTACATAGTCTATCCAAAAATAAGACTATTTCGTAAAAATAGAAATAAAACATTCCCGAAGCTTCCTACATCGATCAGCTTCATGAAGACCTTAAGGAGTCATTCTATTTATCCCACATAGAATTCCCACATCGATCAGTCTATTAAAAAGAAAAAGCAAAAATAAAATACAAAAAATCAAGAAAAATACATTTTTTTGTCATGGACTTTCCTATTTTAGTTTTGGGTATCTTGTAGAAGAGGCATGTTGTCTCACAACAAGGTTACGCTAAACAACCCATTTCACCTCATCTTCCTTTCTTTCTTATCTTCTACCTACTCAAGGGACATGCCACAAATGCGACATTTCATGATCATGTAACTTCCTTCACCCTTAGAATAGTCAATCATGCACTTCCTTTAGGGGTTTAAGTTCATAAACCCATCCTCGATATGCTCATTATGGTCCTTTCCAACTCTAAAGCATTTTTCCTCTTTTACCGTTTGTCTCTTTTCTTACTTATTGATTCTACTACATAGGACTAGACCTTTGACACCTACATTATGGGATTTATTCTCCTTCAACCATGCCTAAACAACCTACACTCAACCATGCCTAAATGACCTAGACTCCACCATACCCGAACAACCTACACTCAACCATGCCTAAATGACCTAAAATCCATGCCTAAACAACCTACACTCAACCATGCCTAAATGACCTAGACTCAATCATGCCTAAAACCTACCGACCCATTCATCTACCTCATCATATTCTTCCCTAGCTTATGGGAGAACTACATTGGCTTGAGGCCCCTTTTCATTGGGGCTATGTAGGAAGCACTCGAGGGCATGGGGCCCTTGGAGGTTAGCTTGGCCACTTTTACCCCTAACCATTTTTCCCCCTTTACATTCACATTCTAACCTAGTTAGTTTCCATTTACACAATAACTTGGAGATTAATATATCACAAAAACATACATTGTTTCATCATACCTACCATTTTATAACCTCAACCATATCATACCTAAATCATTTAACATTTCCATGATATCAATTACTTGGAAATTTAAACACAACATACATACAACACATCATTTCCATAAAATTAGTAACTTGGAAATTTTCAAACTCAACCATGCCTACACCTAACTCCACCATGCCTACACCTAGACTCAACCATGCCTACACCTAGACTCAACCATGCATATACCTGACTCAACCATGCCTATACCTAACTCCACCATGCCTATACCTGACTCAACCATGCCTAAATGACCTAGACTCAACCATGCCTAACTCACCTAGTTTCCATAATATAAAAATAATAATGGAATTAAAACAAGTACATCATTATTAAAATATCATCATCAACTATATAAAAGGGAGTGTCTGTGTATCAATACATATATACACATGGATAAATAATCAAAAGTATCTCAAACATATCATGTATGATCTCGTGATCTTTGGTACACACAAAGCTGGTATATATATCAAAATCAAAATACAATGCCACATCTCATAAATATCTCATCCCCATATAAGGCCCTCCTCTCCACTCTCACCTGTCTCCTCCTCTCACCCTATCAACCACCACGTCAACATCTCTCCACCCTTTCCTTTACCCTTTACTAGTACCTAGCCACCCACCATCTCCTCCTCCTTTCCCTCAGCTAGGCCCAGTCTACGAGAGCTGGTAACCTCACCCTAACCCTGTCTTTGGGGCCGCGACCCCTGTGCTACATGAGTTGTGCGTCATAGACCTAGTCCTCTCATTAGCTTCCTACTAGGCCATGTGTTTATTATATGATGGGACATCAATACGGCCATGGTCAATCTGATCTTGGTAATAATGAGCCTCATTCAAGGCATCCTTGAACCTAGCCATGGATATAGTTTGGGGTGGCACCATCTCGCCTAGCTCTAACCATCGAACCCTACTCCAACAATAGTGGCCCCTATCCTCTTGCCTATACTAAAGGACCCTATCTCAGCATTGGTGCCTATAAAATGAGACCCTATTCTAGTGCTTGTGCTGGTACCTATGTGACTACTCGGCCTATAAGGTTGCAACATGTTCCTGAGCAGCTTGTCAATTTGAACCTCTAAACTAGTGACATGTGCCTGTAGAGCCGCTACCTATGCACAATCCCCATGAAATCTCGTGCAGGAGCCTATGCATGTGCCTATGCTTGTTCTTATGCTTGTTCTCGAATGGCTTCCACCCAACCCCGTAGTAATCACCTACCTTGTCAAGGTTGCCACCTACGCATGTGTTACTTATGAACCGTACACCCAAAGTAGTCACTTGTCCTTGTAAGGTGTCCTCTCGCCCATCACCATGGCTAAATACGGATGACACTCCGGCCATGTGGTGCTACCTATAACTCTACTTCCCACCACTGTCTATATGCCACAATGGTCCCTACATCATCCATCATGATATCAACCAAGATACTTCCTCTGTCTGTGGGATATGTAGGATTGGGTGGAGCCATTAGTCTCTCCACATCATCTCTATGGTACTATAGGAATGGTGGAGGCACATCTTGCTATAGTTCAAAGTGGGCAGCAAAATATTTCAACTAAAATCATCTCATGCCTATCTACGTATGCCTTCCCTATATCTATCTCGTAGTTTTAGCCCTTGTAAATCCTAGGCCATCCCTCTAAATATAGTAAAACCAACATATGTTTGTCATATTATGTCCATGGCGTAAAAACCTCCACCCGGTGTCTATAGTAAACCACATCGTGTGTTGCCTCCTCTACTCATGGATGTCTACCTACTACCATTTATCTCTTATATCCTACCCTTTATCCACCATAAGTACCAATCTACTATCGATAGTCCCTATGGCCACACAATCACTATGTGCTCATATGCCAAAGAATGCATTAGGAACATACAACAAATGTTGTATCACCACATCCTTTCGTAGGCCGAAAGCTCCCTATATAGTTGCACCAAATATGTCGGTGCAAACACAAAATAGACATGATCCTTAATCATATCTCATAGAACTCTCATCAATCCCCTAGGTAATCAGCCACTCTCTAAGTTGGAGAGTACATAGCATCCCACTACTACCATAATCAATACCGCTAGTTGAGTCTCTTACGGTGCCCAACACATAGATCCCCATACACAATATTGGCACTATGCTCAGTCAGGTCACTTGCCATCTCCCCAAACATTGCAATCATCACCTCAAAATCCCCATCCACTAATACTAAATAAATAGGATCACCAAAATCGGTAGCCGCAGTAATCCTATATACATCTTCCAAAGATGATCGTCATCTCACGGTGGGTAGATGGAATGTGTTGGTCACTACATCCCATCTATTGATGACAAAAACCATATTACTATGATCTGTCGGATCCACCTGTACCACCTGATCCCAACCAATCCAACCTCTTGCATGTGAGTCCACTCATCCTCCATGATGTTGGGTCACATCTCCACTAATAATGGTGGGACCTTATCCCGCATCATCAACTGATGTCGTGCCTGCATCCATGAAACTCAATAATGTCAAGTACTTACCTACTTTACTCATTTCTTCACCCCTACCTACCCCCACCCCACACCCACATTACTCTACCTACCTATCTATTTCCTAACTATTTCACTAACCTATCATCCATTTTATCTAGCCTAAACAAGTCCCCATGTTCTATTTCATCACTTTCTCTCCTTCAATATTTGACCTAACCCATACCCGCCTATTTCTAGCTATATATATCTTCAACCCACCTACTTTTATTCTACTTTTCCTCTCATCTCTCTAAAAATACTTACCTCTCTATCTTATAAATCCATCTTTCCCCATAATTTAACCTTTTCCAAACTAGGTCACTTTTCACAGTGACCAACATCATCACCTTAAACCGACATTGGTCACTCTAACCAAAAGATGATCGGTCACCTATCTATCCCACTCGACACCGGTATGCCAAATCGACGCGATCGATGCCTAATCGGCGTTGGTCTCTAGTTCGGCCCTAAGGCCGAACTCCCACACTCCAAATTTTAAAAAAAAAGGAAAAAAAAGCTAAAATCTACCCCAATCCCACATAAACCCCACCCCAATTCCTTTTCCCACCTAATTAATCTATATTCCAATCTCCCCTACCCAAATTCATCAATTTTTACCCACATTTCAAATTTTCAATTCCCCACCCCATTTTTTTATTTTACCTCAAATTTCAATTAAAAATACACAGTATGGATTGATTCCTACCTCAACATGCTACCTCCGTCTCGCCTGGCACCTCTCGGTCTCTAAACTAGTGGACCTCCACTATCTCCTCCTACCTGCGATTTGCCATGCCTCCAATCAAACTCTCGGTCCTCCATCCAATCAAATTGTTCGAATGATCTCATGGACCCATCCACCTAGCTCCTCCAGCCACTCAAATACCTCCAACTCATCCTAGTACAACACATCGTTCCTTTTCTCCATGGAAAATGCTAAAAACTCTTTGCTCTATCATTTTCTATAAGTGGAAAGGTTAAAATGAATCCGTAACATACAAATTTTTACTTTTTACCCTACCCCCGACTTGACCGATGTCAATTTAGCTTGACTAGTATTGGTCATGTGCCCTAGTGTACCATGGTCAATTTCTCGTGACCAGCATCGGTTTTCCATAAATGGTATCGGTTATTGAGCACACATATATTCTATCTAGGACCTCTTCTCCCAAAGGTTCAATATAGGGTGTTGATTTTCCATCAACCAAGGGTATGATGACCATTTCTCCTCATTTTCAAAGCTTATGTATCCCTTGTTGAATCAAGATTTGCATTGTACTTATAGCACCATGGGCACCCAAGTAATGTTGGGAAATTATCTACCTTGACAAGCACCAAGACTTTGAAGTCCCCTAGTAAACTTAGCTCCACTGAATGGTGATAGCTACATCCTTTAAGACACCGATGGGCATTACCTTCATTTTTTTCACCATATACAACACATTCGAGGATGGCTGTAATGCAGGTCTTCCCATCTAATGCCATGCATCTAAGGTGAGAACATTGACCTCTACGCCTATGTCAATGAGGATATTACTAAGGAGCCATCCATCCACGACTACATCTAATGTGATCTCCTTATCATAGTCAAGGCTATGAGGGGGAAGGTTTGCATGTAAGACCCGCCTCTCGCTCTCTCTCTCGCGCATGGTACCTTTTCTCTTAACCATGCTCCTAGCAAGGGAATAATATTCTCTTGCATTAACATTTTACACACTTCCTTCAGTCATCCTTTGGCACCTTGACCTTCCTTCTTTTCTCCTCCCTCGTGGACTACTCCTTAGACATTGGATTTTTCCTTGTAAACTCGAATGACATCCATGGTTTCTTGATATACCTTCTTCGATGTGCAAGATCTGGTTACTTCCCATGTACTACTTCTTCCCTTGAAACCAGGTTCTTTTTCCTTGGTATTTATTTTACGCACGCTTCCTCTACTCTTGTTATTACCATAATAGGTTCCAAGCCTTCATCGTGTCACCCGTGGCATCCATTGTGTGTCGCCTTCTTAATGCTTACCATTGCAAAGGTTGCCCTTGTCTTTCCGATGTTGATTCATATGCTCAAACAACGGGGTACTCCTCATACTTGTGCTTCTTCCCGCACCATGAGCGATGTAATAAGTCTAGGAACTCACACTTATAGTGGTCTCAGTAGACCCATAATTAAAAAAGGTTCCATGTGGGAACTCACTTCTAACTCCTCCACAAGTTACCACGACCATGGAACTCTCTATGAAATCCCCTTCCACACGCACCTCCATCTATGCACTCCTCATAGCGGCGATCATCACCCTTAGAAATACTGCGGCAACACTAGTCCGGAGCACACCATGATCAATGGCCTCATGGATCTGATCAATAAGCCTACAATCCTTAGTATCATGGGTCATAGAGGTGCAGATATTATAGTAAAGCAAGATACATTCTTTGAAATTACGCGTTGTAACAGGGACATCTACTCGCATCATGGTCCCCATGACAAATCTCATAGTCTAGTGTTATGGTACATACTGTCTTCTAGGGAAACTATCCTGGGCATGCCCTCTACCTCAAAATTTGTACACCACATTCCATTTCAAGTCTCATGAGTGAGTTCACGAGATAAATTTTCTAGCTCCTTATCCATAGCGAGAGTTTGAGCTTCCGTAAACATGCTAACACCAAGGTCAATGCTTCCAGTAAGCTTCAACGTGTAGAGTAGCTTCCAACGTCTCGCACGGGTCTCGTGAAAGTCTTATGAGATAAGGCTCTTCTAAATAGGGTTATCAACCCTCTAACAAACCATTGAGCATCTTTGTGAAGGGTGAATGTCATATGACAGTTTTGACCAGGAGGGTTTTGAACCATGAATCATACTCCTCCACACTCTACACCATTCCTTGTTGAATCTCCTTAAGGGCATTAATGCTCTTTTGTTCAAACTCGGAAAGTGGAATTCTTCCAAGAATTCATTCTTTAAAGTAGTATAATCCACCACCTTTGTTTGATGAGGGTCATATTTCCTATACGCTTATGCACGTGCCCTTGAAATGTCATTGCAAACCGACTTGCCTTCCACTCTAGGCTAGTGATGTTATGTTTGTGGAGCCTATTTTCATGTTAGAGTGTGGTACACCTTCTATGTGTTACACTCGGGTATTTTTTCATGGGTGGTTTATTAACCCATGGGTAATGGGTAACTGTTATGGGCTGTTTTTGGGCCCATGGTTTTGGTACCCATTGTTTTGTAAAACCGCCTCTTCGGCTACCCATAGGTTTATGGGACGGTTTTGTTTTCTACCCATTGTTTGATACCCATGGTTTTGTAAAACTGCTTAAGCAATTGTCTATTTATATGGTCTTATGCATATGATAGATAGACAAGAAAATGTATTGCAGATGTGCTTTGAATTTGGGTTTGAATTCGTAGAGTTTGTAGAGCATAGCTCCAAACGGATCTAGGTATTGTATTGAGAGACTGGAGGCTTGTAATAAAATTTGAGCAAGTGATTCTTGGTGGACGTAGCCCATATTGGGTGAACCACGTTAAATATTGTCTCTCTGTGTTGTGTTATTTATTCTACACTTTTATTTGAGATCTATGATATTTTCTACATATTAGTTTCTACTTTGTTGCGATTACGTAAGGGATTATTCCACATATTTTATCTCTTATTTCCTAACAAGTGATCCCTTTTGCATGCCATTGCAACTCACACTTGTGAATGCACTCTGTAGCATCTTCAATACCTTTGTAATCTAGCAAATGTAAATACATCTCAAAGAATACTTGAGGAGGTTGTTGGGGCCCTTGTCCTCCTGAGCTAGAGCCTTGGTTTCCTCCGATGTTTCCCCTACCGCCGTATCCACCAGATCCACCATGTCCTATGCCTCCTAACCTACCAAACCCACCGGATCTACCGATCCTTTCCTCCTAACCCACCAGATCCACCAGGTCCTATTCCTCCTAACCCACCAGATCCACCAGGTCCACTAAGACTTGTTCCTCCCGACCCACTAGATCTCCCGAGTCTTGTTCCTCCTAACCCACAGATCCACTAGGTCCTATAGTGGTCATGCCAAGGGTCCCCAAATTTCCACTGAACTATGCGTTGATGGTCTATGATAATGTCCCACTACCAATAGTGTACCCCACGCCACTCCCAGACGTGAGACCGAAAGCTTTTGTATTTTCACTCTACGAAATTCCTCCTAACACTGGGATGGTATGTGCAGCCATAGAAGTTCCAAATGAGAGATTATATCTCCAGGTGTAGATCACCACTTCCACCGATACCATCTAGGTTAACAATATTCTCCCTTTGATCTCGGAAAACAAAGTGTCGTGGTTTGGTCACTATGTGGGTTCAAATGCGCACTCAAGGACTCTTCTCTCTCTACTCGACGAACTCTCATCAAAAGTCGAAGTGGTCTCTCTTACGCACTTGCCAATATAGGGTAGCATAGATTGGTCGGGTTCCACGTCCTTCATGTGAACCTCAAATCCTTCCCGCAATGTCTACCTCCATATATCCATCACACTTGCAACTTTATGTTGTCTAGCAATCTCCCTTTCACATGCTTCACTATACTTGAGTCGTCTCTCCTCCATCGCAATGTTTTTCATCTTCCTCCCCGCCTTCCTTTCCTAGCACCCAGAATGGTTTATCCAACCATCAAAAATGCCTCTAAACTCAAGGTAACAATCAAGATCTTCATTTCCAGAGGAATAACACGTAGAAATGATCCTCTGGGCTCCCGCAGAAACTCAAACTCAACAACTTCTAGACAAGAATATGTAGAAATAGCGTACTCCAGAGTGTAGCTAGCCAATACTCCTTTCCACCAATGATCCACAAAGATGAGTCCACATCAGATCTACATCTTGTAGCCTTTGGTACTCTTCTTGGGTCCATGTGTGTGATCTATAATACCAGCTTGATCTAGACACATATGCCGAGAGCCATTCATACACTTCTCTTTGGGAAGCAACAGAAAAAAATTCATACAAATCATGGTAGAGGTTCTCTTCTACCCATCTACATGCATCAAACTCAGGTCCAATGTTGAATCTCTAAGAAAATTCATCCTCTGTGATTTTAAACCATGTTTCAACACTTTCCAAGGTTAAACGCTCTATCATCACTCATTGCACAAATCATGATGTATGTTATTTCCCACTACAACTTCAAAAAGAGGTCCGAAAATGGAACCAAGATGTAGTCATTTTTACACCCACCAAAGAACAAGGGAATCCCATATGCGTCAGCCTATCACCCAGTGGGTGCTGGGCACTCACCGAGGCATGCGTGGGTGCCGAGTCTCTCTTTTATGTGAGTTGAGTGGGAAAACATCATCTATGATCCAAACTTAAAGGAAGTGAGTGGAAATGAGACATGCAAGCATCATAGAGCTCAAAATGGCTTCTAGATCGATACTGGTCATTCCGCAGAGTAAAACTACTTAATGCATTAAGAACTGAAACAAAACAGAAAGGGAAATGTGCAAGGATTTAGACTCATTCCATAAACATGTATAAAACAGAACCATGAAGATATGTAAATGCACCAGAATCATTACTGATCATATTCATATAAACCGGTAACCTCATTACATTCATTAGACTTACTACAAAACACCACATTATGGCAGACCAAAGTCATGCATCATAACTGGATCCATATCATTTAGCTCTCAAAAAGAAATTTTATAACCCCAAACCCTTGATACATCCTTCTCCTATGTTTTATCTACCCAACCCAATATGATTCCTTGTGGCATTTCTATAGAGCTTCGCTCTCTATTGATCTCTCTCCTTTTCTTCTGTGAGCACTTGTATTTATAGGCACCCCGAAGTGCCAACTCATCCTTCTGCGGCCTTAGATTCGGTTCCAAGTGTCTAAATGTGGTCCTCCATGGGAGCATGCTCCTCCGGATGAGCTCTCCACTTTTGCCATGATGGTCTTCTAGAAGCTTCCATCACAAGGCATATTCCTTCCTAGGCCAACCTGTTGCCAGGCTGGCACCTTATCCACTCCACATGCACATTCGGGTCATGCTTTTCTTGTGTCCTGCCCGATACACCAAATATGGCTAAGTCTCGAGACCTTGTCTTTCATTGCAGTAACATGAAAATTCTAAAACCCTCATAGAACCCCACCTTATGTGCCTTCTTCTTATGCACCCATCCTTCAACCTAGGCCTTGCACACCCATGAACCTTTGTGTACTTAGTCAATATTCTAGGGGCCCAACACTGGATTTTGATAGAATAAAAAGATTCCCATTGATTCTAGAACTTCGGAGAAGTTCCAAAACCAAAGGGAAACATTCGGAACTAACTATGAAAGTTTTGGAGCTAAGTGTTGGAGTTCTGGAACTAAGTGATAGAGTTAGGAGCTAAGTTTTGGATTTCGGGGCTTAGTGTTGGAATTCCTAAGTAAGCCGTATTCTAGCCAATTTCCTCAAAAGGTGTTGGTTGCTTCACACTTTTCTTATCTGACCAAATATGACTGTTTTATTCCAAAAACTGAATTTTCACACATTTTGTTAGGAATTATGGACTTTTTAGATCCTAGAACTAAATCAAATAAAAGATGGACAATTACATCCTATTTTATACTAGATGAAACAAAAGCCAAAAATTGGTCAAACTTGATTAAAAGGAGAGTAAAATGAGATCATTCATTGCATGTTGATGAGGCATATTTTGGCCTTATCATTGTATACTTTTTTTCAAATCCTTTGGTAGAAGTTAGCTAAGACCATGTATGAGGTCCCACTAAATTTTCATAATTTTTGGATGAATATATAATTTTTTATTAATTTTCAAAGTGCACATATCCGAAAATGAAATATTTGTGTGTGCACCCCATAACTTTGAGAAAAAAGTCATTTTTTAGTTTTTTTAGTGCGTGTAGAATGGAGTTTAGAAAAAACCACTTTTAAATTTGGATGAAAAAATTGTAAATTGTGCACCAAAACGTATGCATAGGTTTTTGCAAGAAAACAAGGCACTAGTAAAAGAAATTATGGATGAAAGCCTTAAACTAATCAGATTTTAGAAAGAATTATATCGTCATCAAGGTAAAAATGAGCTTGACATCATAGTATAATTTATTTTTGAATATTATGTTTTAATGCATGAGATATTGGGGTGCACATGTGAAATTTTGATGTTTTTTTGTCAAACATGGTTTTAATCACGCAATACACAATCCAAACCTCTAATTTAGAAATCCAAGCCTTTGGATTGGGTATTCCAAACCCCAAAAGATGAAACGTGAGCGCGTTATAACACGTTCGTGTTATATCATACTTTCGCTCCTATTTTTTAAATGCGGAATATGTCTATTTGGGAGGGATAACGTGGAAAAATACATAGAAAACCATAACACGAGCATGTTTCGACACTGTAAACCTAAGCCATAACATGACCTAGATTTTCCCTTTTTACGTTATAGCATGACCAAGCCATAACATGAGTGCGTTATGGCCAAAATGGCCAAAAAATGGATTTGTATCCACTTTTGGCTTCCCATCTTTTACATACACCCCTTTATGATATGGTGATATACAAACCTCCTAGATCATACCCTACATCATCATAATCACTCATCACAACCATTAGATCCACCTCATCGGTTGGTGGAGGTAATAACTTTGTTAGGGTTAGCCATGGTTGGGCCCAATCTCTATGTGCTACATGTGTCAATATTCTCCATGGGTATAGTGATGGAGGAACCTCTCGCATGATATGAAAATATTTTGTAATGATTTTAAAATTATAGACACTCATTTTGGTGATTCATATCTGTAACAACACAAATTTTACAACACTCTTACACCGGTTCACACTTTCTAAATTTGGACAACTATGTTATCATTGGCTATATCCCACTCATTCTTGCTTGCACACACAACCTATTTTTTCACACAATGGTCATAATTTTCCATAAAATTAGGTTGTACCCTTGTATATCACAATTATAAATTTCTTATCACTCACACATGCATTTGGGACCATTACGAATAGGAGGGCCATAGGGCACATACATTATGGGCTGACTGGATGCTTTGGTCCCTCTTCCTCTAACAAAACTTTCTTATTTTAATCCCTTCGATACACTTGTATTCGGCCTTATTCAATTTTTGCATATCGAAAACACATATATAAGAAATTTATTCATCTCCCATTGAGAGATATATTCCATCTACTTGATTTCTAGCATTTCAATGAGTAAACATTAAGAGCAATTATAAACAAAGCTACTCCAAGACTTCCTCAACTCAACATACTCTACATACTCATTCTAGGGTAGTCATCCGATCAAATCTATAAGTAAAAAGGCCCATAATTAAATTTAAGTACATTTAGGGAGAAAATCAAGTTCAAATAACATTATTAGAAGATCATGGTTATTGATTTAGTTACATACGTTCTAGATATCACATGCTAGAGAGAACGATGTGAGGTTTGAGCCCTCTTTGAAGAAGTGGAACATGGGGTGCCCATAACCCACCTAATGTTTTTTTTCTATGACTCCCTCACCATCTCGTGGTTTTGAAGGTTCAATTAGCTACACAACGAGCATTGCACAATGTCGAGATCCAAGTTCGCGCATAGGAGCAGATCAAGAAGTGATACACAGGATCAAGAAGTTGAAGAAGTTAAAAGTGTAGAGTGATACGAGCATATGGAAAGGTCCATAACGAGGGTACAATTTGGCCCATCTCATCCAATTTTGTTAAAGAAACTCCACATGACACAATTTCAAAGACAAATAGATCAAATCATCTTCAGTCATCAAGTCAAACTAGATCAACACGTAAGTCAAGATATCGGTTAATTCTTCTTCTCCCTCGTATTTTTAGTGTCTTAGTTCATTATATATTGTTTCTTGTCATTATTTATCATTATTCAAATGGTTATTCTTGATATTTATACAATTATCCTTATAAACTAATTGATTAGGATAATCTACCATCGATTATTACCCCTAGATAATTAACCATTTAGGTTAAATCATTTGGTGAAACCAAATCTTTATCAAACCCTAATTACCTTAGGAATTATTCTTCATATTTGGTCTTAGATATATCAAATTTGTATAGGTTTTTGTTATCACGAGAATCAAAACACCCCCAAATGGCTAGCTTGTGAAACTAAGGCATTAAGTGTGATTATGTAACATGGGATTGTATCGAGGTGTGGGACCCTTGCAGTTTGAGTCAAACCTATAGATAAGGTCGATTCCTCTTGCTAATCCTAGTGTTATGCTACTCCTACATGCGTGGAAATGCCTAACTAATCCTACCCTATCAATTCCAAGGGGATAGAGATAGAGCGAATGCATGTAAGAAATCAAATCCTACACTACGAGAGGTGATGCACCAAAGAAAAGGGTGGTGATTAAAACACTCTCAAGGAGAAATGGGGAGGAAATTAGGTATAAGAAGGGTATTGAGATGCCACAACCCAAAAACGCACTCACCCTACTAATTTAGTTAAACACAATCACTTCCAACCTGCAAGAAACTAGTTAGAATGCACAGAACACCACATGTGCAATGAGAATACCGAGAAGTTGCAATATCAAACAAACTAGGGCTGAAAGAGATATCCAAAATCTGATTTAATTTCTCAAAGTTTGATACAACTCATTACAATGAGGAGGGAGACATGAAGTTCTATATAATGCTTAGAAGTGGAGGTTTGAAAGCTCACAATAAATTTGCAAAGGGTTGCAAAGAGAGGACCAAGTGGAGAAAATCCAACAACAACCTTTAAAATTTCCCATTCTATTACATTTTATAGCATGAGAAAATAGAAGGAGAAAGGGAGAGCTTTCAATACTACCCAATCACCCTACAGAGCAATAAATGCACTTGGGTTTACTTCATGGGACCTGGAACTCCATCTCTGATTTTATCCCTCCCAACTCAATAATTTTCTAATTTTGATGATTCTATACTAACGAGCTCAAAATTTCCTTTCTCGACTTACTATAATTTTATCAAAATCGACATCCCGGGAAGAAAATATGATCATTTTAGTTTGAGGGCTCATTAAACTCTTCGCTTAGCTCTTCATGCAATTACCGAGCTATTCTACTAGCTCACCCATTACATTCCACCTACCTCTTTTAATATCCACCTAACTCAGCATTTACCGAGTTTTCCATCACACATGCTAGGCGGGGAGGATCTTGCTTGACATCCTCAACTCTTGCGACGGTATGTGCATTATGTTATTGGCTCCTTGAGCCCAAATCCGATATACGCCTCGCTCTACGTTTTCCCCACTCCGACCAAGTTATCCCATGCACCGAAAATATGTGCTCCCCAATATTTCCTTTCAATTATCTCACTGACCCCATGATACTCATCTTGACCGCAGGTGCATTGGAACCACCTAGTTCAAGAAGATTAGTGTCGGTGTAAACCCGGCCCCAAGCCCGACATACTCTCGCTAACCAATTTTCCTGTGCACATCCATCCACGAGATCACCATGTCGGTTGTATAACCCACCTCTTCATTAAACCGAGCCATTATCCTCTAAGCTATGACCGAGCTCCCGATCTCCCCAACCTCGTTATGCAACCCCTTGAGATCGGGCAAGCCGATTTTAGTTTGATTGCCCTCTAAACCCCTACACCGCTTTTTTGATATTTTTAATGTTTATATTGATTTTTCTTGAGTATTTTTGGATCAAAAGGGGGTGTATAGGCATGTTATAATTTCATGAACCATATTTTTTCTTTAGTTATTTTGGGTGAATTTTCATGAATTTCAGCCCTAGAAATGGTTTTGCACCGATTGAGCACATGTGTCTCCTTAAGACCAAGAAGAGGAAAATTACCCATAAATGGCTCTGAAGCCTCTTGATTTTACCGTGAACACTCCTAGGATTTGAGTTGTTCCAATAACTCTCTCGGTTCACCGTAGGGCCTCTGTCCTTCCTCGTTGTTCATTTTTCTTGGGAGGAAAATGGATAATAATTTTGGCGACTCATGGGGACATTTGTATGCTAGATGTGATCGACTAGTAGCCGAATGCAACCATTGGGCATGGAGTCTCATTTGATAGCCTAGCTGGTAAGAACCTTTGAAACTTGTCCCTCAAAGCTCATTTTGAACATTCTTGAACCTAGACTTGTCTGTAGAGTCTCGCATTTTCCGCTTCTATAATAAATTTCTTAAATTTGTCTCATGACATTGGACATTTTTTTTTAACTCGAGTCTTCTTTCTCAATTCTTGTAACCTTGACCTACTTGGGATCACATGACATGTTGGAAGCACAAGGACTGAGAGGGGGTGAATCTATCCTAAAAACTTACAATTTATTTACCAAACATTATGTGTTACCATTCATTCATCCATTCATTCAACCATGTATCATATATGTGTCAACTTAAGCATATAAGCAACCATAAGCAAAATCAAGAGCAAGAGAGTACATAAGACACCAAATATAAGTGGGAAACCCTCATGGGGAAGAATACTCACTAAAACTTTACTTATATTACACAAATCAAAGTAGTTTATTGTAGCACCAACTACACACAAAGTACCAACCCCTAATTTAGTAGAGCACATACCCTACAAGGAGCTCCAACCCTAATTGAGTGAAGCACCTACTCCACAAGGAGGCTAAAATCACCTAAGGATGAACAAGCACAAAATTAGCCACTTGAAGATGTTTGACCTCTACGAATGATGTTGCCACACACCGATGGAGATCACACTTTCATTTGCAACCCAATAAGCGCATACTCTAGGGCATCAAACTTGCTCTTTCTTCACTTTTTTTTGCTATATTTTCTTACTCTTATGCTTCCATGTCTTCCTCAACCTGTAATTATCTTCCTAATCCTTCAAATCATTCTCTCATACCTGCAAAATATCTCTCTCTAGGTCACACACCTTCCCTCTAAGAGCACTAGCTCAAAAATGAGCCAAACAAGCACTTAAATATGCTTTTCTTCCTTCCAAACCAAAATAGGTTGGTCCTTCATGATAAATTCAACCCAAAAAACTCTATAACATTCAAAAATTTGAATTACAATAGTCACATATGGTCAGCCTAGCCAAAAACATCATTACATTTGCCAAAAATGGCTCAAAACCCCATGGGCACATTCTTAAAATTGCCCTAACATTAGTACCATAATTTTTCATGACCCATGAACCATCAAATATGAGTAAAAATAATTTAATATCCATACATAGTCTCAATTAATATCCATCAATCAAAATATTTTATTTACTAGGCCTAATACTTTACAATTTTTAAAACACTTGTTTCCTTCACCCTTCAAAGACCTTGGAAATTGTGTCTAGTCACCAAATCACTCATATTGAATTAAACCATGCCATGTATCCACTCAAAATAAATGGCATAAATTTTATAACACATATAGGAAAGTTAGAAGTCATGAAACATACTCTAATTCAAACCACAACAAGATTTTCCTTCATTAAATCAACTCTGCCAAAAATGATGTCTCCAAAGGTTAGCTCAAACAATTTATACATACATTCAAGAATTATAAATATATTCCTTGGATGAAAAATCCTCCTAATATATATTCCATTTTATAGGAAGTATAATAAAATCAATCTAATCCTTCAAAAAGTGTCAAACTCAACACAAACCGATCCTATCATGAGCTTCCAAAACTTTCTTACTAAGAGAATGACTTGAAAAACCTGTCAATGGAAATCATCATGAGGAAATACATATACCACTATAAATCCATATGAATCTAATTTCCAAAACAATTTTAATCATCCAAGGAATAATCCTATAACTCAAGATATGGCCAAGACACTTCATACCGCTTTTGAGATCCCAATACCGCCCTTCGACTTTGGCCAAATTGTTTCAACCTCAAAACTCATGAACCTATATAATATTGATCTAAAACCTCCATGAGCATTAGTAAAATCTCACATTAATCACACACCTTCAATTTGGCATATCATTCCTTTGGACCAACTTGTCCAATAATAACATTTTCACAAACTACTATTTTTAGGTGGGGCCCACATACAATCATGATCTCAAACATACCTTTATGGAAATACAAAGGATTATAATACAAAATCCAATAATCACATTTGATTTTTCAATAAAAATAGACTCATAATACTTCATCTTTGCAAATTGGTCCTAGCTAGGGTTTAAGCGGGGTTTTAGACCTTCTTACCTTCTTAACATTCGTTCATAAAACCGTGATGATAAAATGAAATCATTATTACTCTTCAATCTTCATACCTCACCTTATAAAAATCCCTAAAATTATAAATTTCCCATTCAAATATCATGATTCACAACGATCATTTGAAGGTCAAACTCGAGTTGGATTTTGCATTGTTTTTAACCCTGTCTCACCAAAACTTGCATATCTTGCAAAATTATCATCATGGAAATATTAATTTTTTCTGAGAGTACTATGACACATCACACTAACATCTCCAATCATCATAATTTCAATAGCTATGCTCAATATTTATAGCCAATCTCATTTACATAGCCTTACCCGGGTAGTTCTACCTGTAGAACTAGGAACAACTAAAATAATGTAATAATTAATCATGGATTCAATGGAAATGGTCCAAACATACCTCATATGCCATGATATACCTAAATAGATTCTTCCATGAGCTCATCTAGGTCCAAAACATTTTGGCACACCTCCAAGCTCAAGATACTTGCTCCCAATGAGCACACCTGTAAACAAGTGAAGCACTGTACTTGTACCATACCACTATTGTGAATGCTCAAACACCCTAAAAACCTACTATGAATCATGTCAACATGCTTCTCCAACATCCAATAAGCTCACATTGCTAATAAACACCTCCTAGGTACATGTATGGGCTTGATAAAGCAAGCATGCACCATCGAATCTCACCGTAATAGCAGTTGAACCACATCTAAATCATCATGTTAAAGCATCTCATACATCATCATACCATCATATTACAACATCCACTTGTTCATTAATATGGTTTTTCATTAATTAAAACACCTATTAGGCCTACAAGCCAACATGACGAACACCTATACAATTGATTTTCCTCTTTTCGGAGATGCCTTTTGATTTCTTTCATGAGAGGTTAGAAGCTCGAAATATGATTGATCTTAAGGAATATGAAATATAACTCTAAAATTTGTCCCTTAAATGGATTATAGTTTCTCTACATTTTCAACTTTATAGAACTTGCAATTGTTTCGTAATTTTGGGCTTCTAAAACATTCTTTGGGGGCACACTACATTCTAATGATACAAATGGGAGCAATAAAATCTATGTAAACCACTTAAGGAAACAAAACCTACTCTACCAACAATAAAAACATGCATACGCACTTAGAGGAACTAGAAATTTCCTAAACTACTATGTACAAAGGTGAGATATTTTCCTTTAGTAACAATGTTTGAGATAGACCCCTACGAGAATATGTTGTTCTTCCTCATTCAACCTAGATAATCTGGAAATAATTATTACTCTTGCATCATATGACCATGTAGGGTTCACTCCATATATCATCAAAACTGCAATACTTTCCTAGCTTAGCTCGATCCGCATCCCATTTTGAGCCAAGTCTCCCTTCGGAAGGTCCTTACATTGGATTTCTTGTCAATGACTTCTTGATTAAGGCTTGGTCTTTCTCCATGGTTTGCATTACATGCTCTCTTGTTTCTTCCAATTCCATGAGTTCCACATACCTAGATTCCATGGGCTCAAACTCGAAAACTCTAGTTTTTCAAGGTCTCCAATGCAAACAACTCAAGTGACATGGGAATCCTTGCTTCCTCCCATAAACCACCTTGTATGTAAGGAGAGTTTCCTGTAGACATTTTAGGTGTAATCTGATTATCCCACAAGGTGGACTTGAGATTTGTGTTCCAGGTCCTTTTATTTTCATCTAGAGTCCTCCTTATGATCCTCAACAAGTTCTTGTTCATGGATTCTTCTCGCCTATTACCCTAGGGGTAATAGTTTTATGAGGTGCTCAAATATACCTCATTCTTGACTACCCACTCAATGGTCTTGGTGCTTAGGAATTCCAATATATTAATTTATATTATAGTGGTTGGAACTCCAAATTTTTGGCTATTCCTTCGTAGAATTCCAAGTATGCTACATTCATCACCTCCTTTAGTGCTACTACTTCATCCACTTGGTAAAGTAATATGTTACAATGAGAATCCATTTATGACCTTGGTTTGAATTCAAATCAAGACCCCGATGAATTCCAATCCACACTGCATAAAGGATGGATCAACTAATATTGGATCCAATGGAAGTGATACTAGATTTTCCTTTCTTGTGAAGAATACACATTTTTACATTTCTTTATCCATGCATGCGATCACTAAACAATGTGGGCCAATAATAGTCAACTTTCATAGTCTTGAGAGCTATCACCCGTAGAGCAAAGTGACCTTGGTTTCTCCATCATAGAACCCTTGTAGTATCTTTTCGACCTAATTTTTCCTAGTGCACCTTAATAGCACACCATTCACATCCTTTTGAACAAAACACCATCAATGAGCACATACAGGATGGCTTGGAGCCTGAAATATATCCTCTTTGCTTTCTTCATCTCTTAAGGGCATAAACTTGTTTGTAGAAAATATATTATATCCCGAGTCCAACATGAAATAGGAACACTATCTTCTCGCCTATTCTTGATCATCTTGCGACACCAAAACAATTTCTTTTCCATCTGTAGACACCTAAAATATTCTTACACTTAGCATTTCCTCCAAATCAACCGATTAACGAGACTTCATTAATTCACCATTCTTTAATCCATTCTCGAATGCCCATTCACGACACCTTCTTGGTTGTATTCCTCCTATAATCAACTATTTGACTATTTTGGTAGTTAAAAAGGCTTGGTTAACCATTCAAACTCTTCCTATCACCCTCGAATCATTTCTATAAGCTTCTTAGGCTATCTATCAATCATAAATGATTAATCAAACCCATCCCAACTCTTATGGGTATCTAATCATTCACTAATAACGTTTAATTAGCCTAAGCCATGCTTAACTAGCTTAAAGCATGTTTAATCAACTCCTAATCATAAAGTGCTTTTTGACTCCCTTTAGTCCCACATGCACCACAATTCCAACTCTTCCCAAATCTAAATATAAAAATACAAGGCTAAGCCTTCACATTCAAATAGGGATTGGAATCCTTAAATATCTTGGCAAAACAACTCACTTGCACTAGCTAAAGCTAAAGAGCATTTGAAATTTAGCCATCCTCCATTAGAGAAAATTCATTGTACATCCCTTTATTCATGCTAGGTTAGTAATGAAAGATATAAACTTGGCCTTGTAGCCATTTTAGTGAGATTCATTCACCTTCTTGAAGTAAACAACAAATCACCCTTTGATTGCTAAATTGATCTTCATAGGTTCATGTTTTAGTTAGTAATCTAAAGAGTAGGAATAACTTAGGCATGTTAGTTTGATTTAATCTTGTTTCATGCAATGATAGAAGTTGTTCCTTTAAGCTCTTATCTTGATGGTTTAGTGTAGATTTGATTAATGCTTTGAAGTTATAGGTTTTAGCTTCATTCTCATAGCTTTTCCAATTTATATATGAACACATTTGGCATGCTTTGTGAGACTCTTAGTCCATTATCCATACACAAACAATTTTTATTCTATCCTTTCAAATAATTTACTTTTTTATTCTTGTCTACTATCTTTGAAGTGGCGATGCTTACGCCACCCCAAAGAGGGGCAAATGTAGACACCTAAAATATGCTTACACTTAGAATTTCCTCCAAATCAACCAATTAACAAAAATTCATTAATTCACCATTCTTTAGTCCATTCTCGAATGCCCATTAATGACACCTTCTTAGTTGTATTCCTCTTATAATCAACTATTTGACTATTTCGGTATTTAAAAAGGCATGTTTAACCATTCAAACTCTTCCTATCACCCTTCGGATCATTTCTAAAAGCTTCCTAGGCTATCTATCAATCACAAATGATTAATCAGACCCTTACCAACTCTTATGAGTCTCTAATCATTCACTAATCACATTTAATTAGCCTAATCCAAGCTTAACTAGCTTAAAGCATGTTTAATCAACTCCTAATCATAAAGTGCTTTTTTAATCTCTTTAGTCCCACATGCACCACAATTCCAACTCTTCCCAAATCCAAATATATATATATATATACAAGGCTAAGCCTTCACTATCAAAGAGGGATTGGAATCCTTAGAGATCTTGGAAAAACAACTCAGTTGCACTAGCTAAAGTTAAAGAGCATTTGATATTGAGCAATTCCTTTATTAGTAATCTAAAGAGTAGGAATAACTTAGGCATGCTAGTTAGATTTAATCTTGTTTCATGTAATGATGGAATTTATTCCTCTAAGATCTTATCATGATGGTTTAGTGTAGATTTTATTAATGCTTTGAAGTTATAGGAGTTAGCTTCATTCTCATAGCTTTTCCAATTTATACATGAATACGCCATCACCTACTTCATTATGCTCACTAGCAGTGACCAACTACTTACATATTCATTTGCCTACAAACTAACTTGGTAGCTTTGATCTCAATGTCATACTCTATGACATGGGTTATCCAACCCCCTCTTTTCTCATTCAAATCCTTATTCAAGAGAAAATCCTTGACTCCAACATGAGATAATAAAGAATCGAATTTTGTTATTTGAAACCAAATTCCTAAAGTTATTCAAGCTCCTTATAATGGAAAGAATTAGTTTCTCAATAAAGGATTTCCTTACTTCATAACCTTCTAATCCCTAGCTGAAGAATGTGACTGGTTGCTCGAGTTATTCCTTATTCTCGTTGTACTCAAGATTATGGAGATTGTGTTTGAACCTCCGAAAGCATAGAGAATAAATTCTTTGGAGAATTCTAGGTTTATGAAGGTGGGGGCTTGAGATATCACATCCTTGATGGCCTTGAAAATCTCTTTTCGCTTTTTTTGTCCACTTGAATGTCATGTTATTCTTCAACATCATAATCATTGGCTTCATAAGAGTGGAAAAGTCGTGTACAAATTTGCAAACAAAATTGATTCTCCCTAAGAAAATTTGGAGTTCCTTCTCATGATTTGGCAATGGCAATGCACAAATGACTTCCACCCATTTTGGATCAATTGTTAGTCCTTCCTTCGACACGATATGGCCTATAATCTTTCCTTCATGAGACAAGAATACATTTTTTCAGATTTATGGACACACCGAATTGCCTACACATTTCGAATACTTATCAGAGATGGAAAATGTGATATGATGCATTCTCGAGAGAACACAATAATATCATCTAAATACACAAGCACCATTCTATTTATTAACCCCTTGAATTTCATATCCATTACTTGTTGGAATGTTGTTCCAACAATTGATAGCCCAAATGGCATATTCTGTAGGCATAGGTCCCCCATTTTGTGGTGAAGGCTATTTTGAATTGATCATATTCGCTCACCAAGATCTAATTATATCTCGAGTAACCATCTAACAATGAAAATATTTTTGAACTAGATATCGCCCTGTAAGATTTAATCCATTGAGGGAAGCAGATAGTGATCCTTTAGAGATACCCTATTTAAATCCCAAAATTCTATGCACAATCTGATTTGTTTGTTCTTTTTCCTAACATGAACTAGATTAGAAACCTAGATAGAATGCTTAATTGGAAAAATAATACACACCTCTATAAGTTTGTTTAGCTCCTTCTTCATGAGAGGCTCAATGTGTGGGTTTACCGCCTTTGCTTCTTCCTAATAGGCTTGACTACCGATCTAATTTGATGGTGTGTTGTGCAAACTGGGTCAAATCTCCTTAGGTCTTTGTGGCTCCATGAAAATATGTATGGGTACTCATGAAAAAGTTGCATGAAATCATATTTTTATTCGGAGTGCTCACCTTGCCAACTTAGAGCCCCTTACCTTATTTAATTCCAATTGACTATGAATCCTCCCCTTTAACTTGTATGTTTTTTTATCTCTTTGGAATTGGTCATTTAGATTGAAGATTGATTCAAGAGTCAATAGGAACTTTGTCACTGCTCATTTGCAAATTGCACTACTTGATCCATGTACTATTTCTCTAATCTATCTTGATTCTTGGTAGAGAACTAAACCTCCTCTTCGAGAAAATTTATGATCTATTGATCATTATCAAACACTTTCTAGCTTGTGTTATTATGCCTGGAATAGCTTACCTCACAACTACCTTTATATGGGGCTATGTCTTGTCCCACTTGATACTATCAACTACATCAAATGTTGCCCCAATTGTTACAAGTTTATCCACAGCTCCACTCTTCTTTCTTGGTATGGAACTTATGTTCAATGCATCGAAATCCTCAATAAGGTCCCATACCCTATTCCTATAACTCTTGAGGAGATAATTTTTCGCTACATTTGATCCCCTAACTTGGTTCCCAATAAACTTGTTATCTCCAAACACTTACAGTTCTTGACACTGTTTTCCTTTGCCAAAGATGTAATATGTGAACTAATGCTTCGTACTCGGCTACATTATTAGAGCAAGAGAACTGAAAATGGAAATTTGAGTAGTATTTATTTCTTACGTGGACATGATCATTGTTCCTCCTCTAGCACCTTGTCTGCTCCTTGAACCATCAAATAATAACCTGTCATACTTCATTATCATCTTTGTCTTTTGGCTTAGTGATGCTAGGAAGGATTGGATTTTCCTCATGTAAGAAATAAATTCCTAATTTTGCTTCTTCCATTTCCTTGTAAGGGTCATAGGCATGTTTATTCTAAGCCCATTCATCAAGTGATAGATCAAGAATGTTCCCAATCTTAATATCTTCTTCATAAGTCTCAAAAAATTCTCCTAATCAAATATGGTGGAGTTGGCATTGATTGGGATTGGCACACGAGGCTCAATGCGGAAGTTGGAAATAGGCTCCGACTTGATTATAGTTTTTAATCCATATCTTTTCTTGAATAACATGTGGACCAGTCCATTGATAGTACCCACCAATTTTAGTCAGAACTTCCTTTACAGAACAATGCAAAGAGTGGTGGAAAATCAATTATGGACACATCCGTAGGATCTGTGACATTAGGACATCCATGCAATGTTAGATTAAAATCCCTTATGACTCCCATTGTCCCATTATTGTTCCATTTAATTGTACCACTCCATTAGAGACAAGTTCATATTTCAAGCCCAGTTGATCTCAGTAACCGCTTCAAGATTACGGAGTTTCTCACCCCTAAATTGATCATACGATTGTGCATCAAGTTATCCTCGATGATCAAGATCACATAAGCTAGTGGAGGCTTTAAATTTTTAACGATTGACCTCCTTATTGTTATACCATGTTTGTGAGAACCCTTTCCTATTTTTTGGATGCCTCGTTTACAACAGAACAATTTGCTATAGCTTCTTGCAACGAATCTTGTTTCCTTGCAATTGTCAAGTGATTCCCACATGGAAATGCTGACATGGGTCTTCTTCATTTGATCAATAATATTAAAAGAAAACAAACTCTCCTTTTTTCGCCCCTTACTTGACACAATTTTCTTACATTTGAGCTAGTACATGAGTCTGCAACAATTGGAACCTTGGGTTGATTTTGAACATTAGGGTTGCTCTTGCATTACTAGCTTCTTGAGTCAAGTGAAAGGTTGAGAAGGAGCTATATTAGTTGGATTTTATTTGACCATGGCCCTCTTCCCAAATCTTGTATTTTTGTTATACCTTAAGGGACTAGTTGATTAATCCCACAAAAGTCTTCAACTTGCCAATTCACCAGTGTTGTGTTACTGGGGAGCTTCTTGTGGACTAGACTAATGTTGACATTCCTCTCGACTTGCCTCTTGAGAAACTCTAACTGCTTATACCGCCAAGGCTTGACTTGATGGATCGGGAAGTATGCTTCTTCATCATAAGGTTGGCCACATGAGTAGTACATGTCATATTCTTGTGAAAATTTATTCTAAACTCTGACACTAAATCCCTTGATGTTGATGTTGCATTAGTATTGTAAGGCTAAGAAGGCTTGGCAATAGGTTGTTTCCCTTGATTTTGATTGGTAGCTTGAACAGGAGGCCTATTAGGCTAATATGGGGTGTGTTAGGTTGGTACTAAGGATGGTAGGGCTTGAACTTTTGAGCTTGTTTCCTCTTGAGTGTAATCAACTCATTCTTAAAATTTTGTTTCCCTTTGACCACTTCTTGCAATACCTTCTTGAGCTCTTGAAATTCAAATAAAGTGATAGAGGAAGTAGAGGCCTCACCTTTGCTTTGATTCCTAAGGGCCAAAATAGGAGCTACTTTAGGTGCTTGACTTGTAATAAGATTCCCCATATCTAGAAATAGAGGCATGAAGGAATTTGTGTAAGCCTATGTTATGTTTGTGGAGCCTATTTTCATATTAGAGTGTGGTACACCTTCTATGTGTTACACTCGGTTATTTTTACGGCGGTCCCACTTGCCGGTGAGCGGGTCGGGGTGAAGCCCCTTGATCGATGGGGGCTCCGGCGAAGCCCTGAAGCAAATTTTCATGGGTGGTTTATTAACCCATGGGTAATGGGTAACCATTATGGGCTATTTTGGGCCCATGGTTTTTGGTACCCATTGTTTTGATACCATAGTTTTTTGCCCATGGTTTTGATACCCACGGTTTTATACTAAATTGCTTAAGTAATTGTCTATTTATATGGTCTTATGCATATGATAGATAGACAAGAAAATGTATTATGATGTGTTTTGAATTGGGTGTGAATTCTCAGAGTTTGTTGAGCATAGCTCCAAATGGATCTAGGTATTGTATTGAGAGAGTGGAGGCTTGTAATAAAATCGAGCTAGTGATTCTTGGTGGGACGTAGCCCAAATTGGGTGAACAACATTAAATCTTGTATCTTTGTGTTGTGTTATTTATTATGCACTTTTATTTGAGATCTGTAATATTTTCTACATATTAGTTTCTACTGTTGCGATTCTGTAAGGGATTATTCCGCATATTTTATCTCTTATTTCCTAACAATTGGTATCGATCCTGGTTTGGTTTGTTAAAGTGTTGAATCGCATGGAAATTTTTGTCTTGAGTGGGAGCTATGGCGAGATGATGGAAGATCTAGGGTTGATAAATTCAATTGAGGCATAATTTCAGTCTTTGGAAGATGTAGATGGAAGATTACCTTTATCGAAGGATCTTTACACTCACATTGTTTGAGAAGTGAACAAACCCTCGAGTATGACAGATGTGGAATGGGATTTGTTAGATCGGGAAGGCACTTGGAATGATCCGGTTGTGTCTTGCATCTTCGGTATTATTTAATGTTTCAAAGGAAAATACTACAAAATAATTGATGGATGTATTAGGAAGTTGTATGAAAAACCCTCTATCTCTAATAAGATATTTTTAAGGAAAAAGTTGTTTAATATAAAGATTTCGAGAATAGTTCAAGCGAGATCATTTAAATGATTTCAATACGGTTGTGAATATGCTAGCTTCAGTTACAATAGAATTTGATGAAGAAGTTAGGGCTTTATTAATTTTGTGCTCTTTACCTGAAAGTTGGAATAGCCTAGTAATGGCGGTAGGCAAGCAACTCGGTTCAGCTAACCCGAAGTTGAAGTTTGAGGATGTTGTAGGGGTGATTCTAAGCGAGGAAATGCGAAGAAAAATCTCGGGAATATTCTACTTCAGGGAATGCTTTGACAAAGTGGAAACTAGAGGGAGACAAAAGAATAGAGGAAACCGTGGAAAATTGAAAGATTGGGAAAGGTCAAAATCCAAGAGCAAGATTGTATGTTGGAACTGTGGAAAGTCTGGGCATGTAAAGAAGGACTGTTGGGAGCTTTGGGACAAGAAGAAACAATAGGAAGAAAACAAGGAGGAAAATGTGGCATCGGGTAATGTATGCCAGGATGTTTTGATTCTTTCTTTACATAATATTATTGAATCTTGGGTTTTAGATTCAGGGGCTTCTTTTCATGCTACTCCACATAGGCATTATTTTGTTGATTATGTTCAAGGGGATTTTGGGCATGTTTTTCTTGGTGATGATGAGCCTTGCAGTATAGTTGGAAAAGGTTCTGTTCAGGTTAAGATGTAGAATGGGAATACATGGCTATTGAAGGATGTTAGACATGTGCCTACATTAAGGAGAAATTTGATATCAATGGGGTAATTGGGAAGTGATGGTTGTACTGTGATATTTACAGCTGACTCTTGGAAGGTTACCAAGGGTGCTCTTGTGGTGGCAAGAGGTAAGAAGGTTGGAACCTTGTATTTATCCATTGATAGTACTAATGATTGTAATCTTGTGGCTTCAGATGCAAATACAACATTATGGCACTATAGGCTTGGTCATATGAGCCATAAGGGCATGGACATCATAAAGAATAATTTACCTAGATATACGAAACAGGTTTGGAGTTCTGTGAGGACTGCATATATGGGAAACAGAAGCGAGTAAGGTTTCTCAAGGTTGGACCTACAAAGAAAGAGAGTAAGTTAGAGCTGGTACATTTCGATGTGTGGGGCCACTCGGGTATCATCTCTTGGGGTTCAAGTTATTATGTTACTTTTATTGATGATGCAACAAGGAAAGTTTGGGTTTATTGTATTAGAAATAAATCGATGTATTTGACACTTTTGTTAAATGGAAAGCCTTGGTAGAGAATGAAACAGTCTTAAGCTAAAATGTCTCAAGTCAAATAATGGAGGGAGTATTGCAGAGCAATGAATTTAATGATTACTGATCTAAGAATGGAATCCGCAAGCAAAAGATCGCGGTTCAGAACTCTGCGCAGCGAGAATGGGGTATCGAAAGGATGAACAGTAACAATAATGGAACGTCTTAGGAGCATGAGGTTACATGCGGGACTGCCTCTTTCTTTTTGGGCGAAGCGGTGAGCATAGCTATGTACTTGATAAACAGAGGACCCTCAAGTTCCTTGGATGGAGGCATACGAGGAGGCTTGGTATGGTAAGAAAGTTGATTATTCATTTCTTAGAGTCTTTGGATGTGAGGTGTTTGTTCATATAGACAAGGATGATAGGACCAAGCTAGAGGCTAAATAAGAAAAATGTACTTTCATTGGTTATGGTGGTGATGACTTTGGATATAAATGTTGGAGTATTAAGGACAAGAAAATCATTCGATCTAGGGATGTGGTCTTTAATGAGAAAGTCATGTATAAGCAGCAGTTGCAGGAAAATAGGGAAGAATCCAAGAAAGAATATGCAGCGGTAGAGGATCTTCCGGATGGGAAAGTGACACATGAATCAGTTCAGGAACCCCCTCAACAGGAACCCCAAACTCCTATATTAAGGAGGTCTTCTAGGGTAAGAAGAGAACCTGAACGTTTTCTCCTTCTCTTTATTATTTATTACTCACCTTTGATAGTGGATAGCAGGAGAGAGCTTTGATGAAGCAATGCAGGTAGATGCTAGGAAGAAGTGGGAGCAAGCCATGGATGAGGAGCATCAGGCTCTCATGGAGAACCAGACATGGGATTTGGTGAAGCTACCCGAAGGAAAAAGAGCATTATAGAACAAGTGGGTGTTCAGATTCAAAGAGGAAGAAGGAGGAAAGAAAATATATAAGGCCCGGTTGGTGGTCAAGGGGTTTGCACAGAAAAAAGGTATAGATTTTGATGAGATTTTTCTCCTGTAGTAAAAATGACTTCTATTAGAACTGTTCTAGGAATAGTTGCAGCAGAAGACTTGCACTTAGAACAGCTTGATGTAAAGACTACATTTCTCCATGGTGATTTGGAGGAGGAACTATATATGCAACAACCAAAGGGCTATGAGGTCAAAGGTAAAGAGGAGATGGTGTGTAAACTAAAGAAGAGCTTGTATGGCTTGAAACAAGCTCCACGTCAATGGTATAAGAAATTTGATAGCTTCATGATGGAGCAAGGTTATATCAAATGTCATTTCGACCATTGTGTGTATACAAATAAATTTGAGGATGGAAGTTATATTATCTGTGTTTGTATGTTGATGACATGTTGGTTGCAGGTAAAAACATACAGAAATAAAAATACTCAAGAAGCAACTAAGTGAATCCTTTCTTTATGAAGGATTTGGGTGCATCCAAAAAATCCTTGGTATGAGGATATCTCGGGATAGGAAGGAATGGAAGCTGAATTTATCTCAAGAAGAGTACATTAAGAAGGTATTGGATAGTTTTAACATGCGCAGGATGCTAAACCGGTTGGGACTCCTTTGGCGAGGCCATTTTAAGTTATCAAAGGAGTAGTGTCCAAGAAGACAGAGCAGAAAGAAACCAGATGTCCAAGGTACCTTACTCATCGCTAAAGTTTGGCAGTTTTATGTATGCTATGGTGTTCACTAGGCTTGATATTGCCCATGCGAGTGGGAGCCGTGAGTAGATTTATGAGTGATCGGGTAAAGAGCATTGGCAAGCAATAAAGTGGATCCTTCAATATTTGAGAGGGACCATGGGGACAATTTTGTGCTACAGTGGATCAGACACCACTTTACGTGGTTATGTAGATTCAGACATGGATGGAGATGTAGATAGTAGGAGGAGCACAACAAGTTATATTTACACTATAGGTGGGACAGCAATGAGCTAGATTTCATGACTACGTAGTAAGTTGGTGGCTTTTTCAACCAATGAGGCTAAGTATGTTTCTTGCCAGAGGTAAGCAAAGACATAATTTGGTTACAACAATTGTTTGAGGAGTTGGGGCATAAACAGGAGGAATGTAAGCTGCATAGTGATAGTCAAAGTGTTATACACCTAGCTAAGAACTCTACTTTCCACTCCAGGATGAAGCATATACAGTTGAGATGTCACTTCATCAGGATAACTTTGGAGGAAGATAAGTTGAAGTTGGAGAAGATTCATACCGGTCAAAATCCAGAGACATGATGACCAAGGTGGTCACAAGGGATAAACTAAAGCTATGTTTAGCTTTGGTTGGACTTCGTAGATGACAATGAAGGGTTGAGAAGCTTTATTAGTGGAAATCAATCTCCAAGTGGGAGATTGTTATGTTTGTGGAGCCTATTTTCATATTAGAGTGTGGTACACCTTCTATGTGTTACACTCAAGTATTTTTACGGTGGTCCGCTCGCCGGTGAGTGGGTTAGGGGGTTCAGGGGTGAAGCCCTCGATCGATGGGGGCTCGGGGTGAAGCCCCAAAGAAAATTTTCATGGGTGGTTTATTAACCCATGGGTAATGGGTAATCGTTATGGGCTATTTTTGGGCCCATGGTTTTTCGGTACCCATTGTTTTGATACCCATAGTTTTTTGCCCATGGTTTTGATACCCACGGTTTTTGCCCATGGTTTTGATACCCACGGTTTTGTATTAAATCGCTTAAGAAATTGTCTATTTATATAGTCTTATGCATATGATAGATAGACAAGCAAATTTATCATAGATGTGTTTTGAATTCAGGTGTGAATTTCAGTAGAGTTTGTTGAGCATAGCTCCAAACGGATCTGGGTATTGTATTGAGAGAGTGGAGGCTTGTAATAAAATCTGAGCAAGTGATTCTTGGTGGACGTAGCCCAAATTGGGTGAACCACATTAAATCTTGTCTCTCTGTGTTGTGTTATTTATTCTCGCACTTTTATTTGAGATATGTAATATTTTACGCATATTAGTTTCTCATTTGTTGCATTCAGTAAGGGATTATTCCGCATATTTTATCTCTTATTTCCTAACTAATCAACTTGCCATCCCGAATTAAACATAAGCTCTTATAGGTGACTCTTGCCATGGATTAGATCATCATAGATATATCACAATTGAAAGCCTTTAAGTAATAGAGGAATGCACCCTTTTATTGCCAAATTTCACTAGGATTAGAACCCGGTCCTATGTCTCGCTGAAATCGGAAGTTGAAATTAACCAATTCCTCATTGGGAGCCCTCTTAATCATGGTCGGCTACTCCAAAAGTGACATGTTATCTTCCCTTTCTCCGAATTAACTACAGAAGTCTTGTACAAAATTCATCATAATTGTTGATTGACCCCATTGTTAGGCCTCTAAACCATTTTAATTTTTTTCCCTTAAGGGAAGAGGCAAGTAACCTAACTACAACATCCATTTCATTGATTTCGTGAATGGCACAAACATTGGCTATGTCTTGGATGTGGTCATAGTGGTAGTATGGTTTTCTCTAGTGTAGTAGGGAATACTTTTCAAGGCTACACCGGAATAGGGTTTTGGGCATTAAGGGCAAGTGGGCTATGACCGGTGAAGTTAACAAAAGGATTTGGTGTTGTTTCAGCCATTTTGATTGGCCCGAGGACCCTAGTAGATTAGAGAAAAGGTCTACCAAGTGTAGGTGTGGATAATTCTCTATTAGGAGGGGATGGGGATCTTTGTACTCTTCTTTCTCTCCTTCCTCTTCCTCGAATAATTGCAAATACTCAAAGATGTCTTCTTCTCTTTTCCTTGAACGAATATGGATCCTTCTCATATAGTTTAGTGACTTGGGTTGCTACACTCACTTGAGTTCTTCTTCTTCTTGGGATTCGTCATGTGTGCTTTACAAAACCTCCAAAGGCTTCAAATCACAACAAGAGCACACCACCTTATCTGTAATGGAAATGAAGAGGATAAAATGATATGATATAACACTTGAAATTTTGACCTCTTGGTCCCAGTTGGGCATGCCAAAATTATTATCACAGAATGACAACACCCCCTAATGGCTAGCTTGTGGAACTAGGACATTCATTGTGCTTATGTAACATGGGATTGTCTCAAGGTGTGGGACCCTTGCAATTTGATACAAACCTCGAAGAAGGCCAATTCCTCTTCCTAATCCTATTGTTATGCTACTCCTAAATGTGCAGAAACACCTAACTAATCCTACCCTAGCAACTCCAAGGGAATGGGGATAAAGGGAATGCATGCAAGAAAGCAAATTCTACACTAAAGAAGGTGATGCACTAAAGAAAAGGGTGGTGATTGGAAAACTCTCTAAGGGGAAATGAGGGGGAAATGAGGGATAATAAGGGTATTGAGATTCCAAAACCAAAACACACACTCACCCTACCACTTTAGTTAAACACAATCACTTCCAACATGCAAGAAACTAGTTAGAAGAACACCACATATGCAATGAGAAGACCAAAATTTATAATATCAAAAACTAGGGCTGAAAGAGAGCCACAAATATGATTTTATTGCTCAAAAGTTGATACAACTCATTATAATGAGGAGGGAGGCATGAAGTTATTTACAATGCTTAGAAGTTGAGGTTTGAAAGCTCACGGTTTATTTGTAAGGGGTTGCAAAGAGATGAGAAAGTGGAGAACATCCAAAAACAACCTTTAAAATTCCCCCCTATTACATTTTATAACTTGAGAAAATAGAGAGAGGGAGAGCTTTCAATGCTACCCAACCACCCTATGCAAGGCAATAAATGCACTTGGGCTTGCTTGTGGGACCTAGAAATCCATCTCTCAATTCATCCCTTCTAGCTCAATAATTTTCCAATTAGGATGATTCCATCTTGAAGGGCTCAAATTTTCATTTCATGGTGACTATAATTTTATCAAAATATGACATTTGAAGGGATGTAGTAAAGAAAGTATGATCATTTTAGTTTAAGGGATGCTTAAATTCTTCACATAGCTCTCCATGCAATTACCAAGCTATTCTACTAGCTTTTCTTACATTCCACCTACCACTTTTAATATCCACCTAATGCAACATTGACCGAGTTGTCCATCATACATGATGGGCGGGGTAGATCCCGCTTGACATCCCTCAACTCCCGTAATGAGATGTGCATTATTTTATATGCTCCTCGAGCCCAAACCCGTATACACATCACTTCACATTTTCCTTGCTCTAACTGAGTTACCCCATGCATAGTGAAACTAGGTTCGATCGACATGTGCATCGCCAACCCTCCGATGTGCATCATACTATATGTTCCTCAATCCTACCTTCCGATTGTCTCGCTGACCCCCACGACACCCGCCTTCATCCATGGAAGTGGATCCCATGATACATTGGCACCCTCTAGCTTGACATGCTCGATTCTAGTGTAAACCCAACCCCTATCCCAACATACTCCCGCCAACCAATTTTCCCAAAGCACATGTCCTTCCACGAGCTCGCCATGTGCGCTATACTAGCCACCTCACCATCAAATTGTGCCACTATCCTTGGAGATACGACCGAGCTCCCCAACCTATTATGCCACCCTTTAGCTCGCCAAGATATTCGGTGAGCTGATTTCAACCGGATTCCCACCTAAAACCCCTACACTTCTTTAATATTTTCAACATTTTATATTGATTTTTCTTGAGTTTATTTTTATCAAAAGGGGTGTATAGGCACTAGAGAATGTCATAAACCATATTTTTTCCATTTTATCTATTTTTGGGTGAATTTTCATGAATGTGGGCCTCGGGAGTTGGTTTTGCACCGATTGAGCACACGGGCCTCCTTAAGACCAAGAAGAGGAAAATTACCCATAAATGGATCAAAAACTTCCTAAGTTTACCATGACCACTCCTGTGCCCTGCGTTGTGCCAATAAATCTACGGTTCGCCATAGGGCCCTATCCTTCCTCGTTGTTCATTTTTTGGGGAAATGGATAACGGGTTTATATGTAGATTTCATTCGATTTTTTGACCTTGAATTAATGTTCACATTCATCATGAAGATCTCATGGTCAGGTCTTCCTCTTTGGGTCACTTTCAGGGCTCCTAATTGCCAAATAACCTATTGTTTCATATCTCAAACACAACAACTCTATTTTTAAATTATTATGAGGTTATTTTTAATTGATAGTGTTATCACCAAATCACAACACCCTTATATTTGCACAAGTGTGTGCTTGAGCTCATGGTGTGACTAGGTAACATGGGTACTATCTCTAAGTTGTGGGACTTACTACTTGAGATAGACCTCTAGAGAAAGTTGGTTCTTGATCCTAAACTAACTGCCACAATCTACTCAAATGTAGGAAAAAATATCTTATCCTAATCTAAATTTCCAAGGGACCAGGAGAGAGAGTCCATAAAAACAAATCCTACACTAAAACGGTGATACACCAAAAAGGAGGGAATGAGAATAGCTTTCCAATGTGTGAAAAATGGAAGCAAAATACATACTAGAGAGGGTGATAACAGTTCTCCATAGTCTAGCAACTACATTCACAACAATATTTCATAGACACATAATGATAATGAATCCTGTAAGAGCATAAAATAGACACAATATATTTGCAATAAGATTGAAGAGGCAAGAAGAATGCAAACAAATACAAAGAAGGGAAGATATATCCACAAACTTACATCTATTGCTTCATGTTATGCACGGTTCAATGCGTTACAAAATAAAGGCATGTATCACCATGTAAGAAGTCCACTACAAGAGGTCTCAGTAGTACATTGGCTTCACAAAACCAAACCGACAGAGTCTTACTATTAAAAACTATCTCCCTTTACAATGAGCCCAATATTCTAATTTATAGAATTTGGAAGAGGGAGGATTGAAATCCTGAAATCTACCTTTCAACCACTTGCAAGAGGTAATAAATGAAGTGAAATGATGGTATGTTGCTTGAAAAATGCTCCCATACTGTCCCATGACTTGCAAAGCAAAAAATATCTACCCATGCCTCTTAATTGCACTCCCAACCACCAATAAAATCAATGTTCTGAACTTGGCCATGTTTTCAAAGCAAAATAACCATCAAGTATTCATAAAACTCTAGATTTATTGAATTTTTTTCAATAGGCTCAAAGCCATGATTCCAATGGTACCAATTTTACATGACTTCATTGAGAATTGCAAAAGTTATGGTCTTCTAAGTGTGAGCAACTATTTTGAGTTTTCTAGAGATTTCTTGCATTTTACGGGATTGAGCGTTTAATTTTTTGGAGCTGGAAATGTTTATTTTCTTTTCAACCACCTACCCTCATTAAAAATAAGAAATCAAATTTTGTTCCCTTTCGAAAAGTCAAATTTTGTGAAAATCAAAGCTTTGGGTCAAAAGTTATGACCGTTTGAAGTTTAGGGTTAGGATGTTCCACGCAGCTCTCATGATCGCATTTTTTTCTTTGCATTGCGGGTTTTACTTGATTTGGATGTCCTATGTGTCCTGGGAAGTTTGGGCCAAGATTCTCTACATTTTTGATTCCTTCATTTTGTGCGGTAAAATCGGCTCTTTCGAGCACGATTATCCCACGTGTTCTAGTGCGGCTTGGGCAATTTTTCTCCGTGTCACCCGACTTGGGATTTTTATCCTTACACATCCATTGTTGATTTGGGCGGGCTGTGGGCCATTGACTCCCAACATATCTACATTGCTTTGAGTGTGGTGGTTTTGGTGATTTCAGTCCGCGTGTTCCAAATTTGTGCCCCAGACATTTTTTCTAGCCATCTCCACAATGAATAGGCTATGGCTATTTCAGATTTTGGGACCCACGCGTACTTTTGCGAACTATCTCACGTAACGCGCGAGACAAAATCTTCTACTTTTTCTCGTATTTCTCTGCGCAACTATTTCAGCTTTTTAGGGCCACGCGTACTTTCATCCCAACTATCTCATGGACCGTGTGTGACAAAATCTTCCGCTTTTCCGCATTTTTGCTTGACCCGCGCTCGATCGGATACTTTGGATTTTTGAGCCCAAGCATCCTCGAAATGTTTTTACGCCTCTACCCACATTACACTTGGTTGCTTTGTTGATCGGTTGTTTTATTAATCGACTACTTTGGCTTTGCATGGAGAACTCATGGCCCGAGTGTACTTGTGTTGCCCGGGACGTGCCTACTTGACTTAGCTACAATACACTACCTCTTTAGTATTTCAGGCCCGCACTTGTACGCCAAACCCGGTAAGATGCGCATTGGTTCCATATACAGCCCTCAAACCCGATTTGCACTAAAATAGGTCCTTGACTTCATTTTTTCAAATTTTTGCAAATTTTCACTAACTCCTTGGATTTTTCTTTGGATAGGGAAGTTAGAGAAAAGAAAAGGGATCCTCAAAACCTGATTTTGGGCCTCAAACCATTTCTTCTTACTCAAGCTGAAGAAATTGTGCAAGTTATCAAAATTACCTTGGGGTGAATTTTGGATAACAGTTACATGTTTAACGAAAACCACTTTTTTCTTCCCTAATTTTTAAAACCATTTTCATAAATTCAAAAGTACTATTTGTAGTGACTATGACATAATCAGAAAAATATACACTTTTGGAAAAATCCTTTGGAGGTTTTTTATTTCACATACTCAAATTCAAAATAACCTCTTTTTATTTTGTAAAAGTCAATTTATATTTTGAGATATGGTTGTTTTATTCATTTGACAACAAATCACTTTTTGGGTCTTATCCCCATGGTCTCTTGATTTTCAGCGCTCAATATTTTGATCCTTACCCTTGTCAATCTTATTGGAGTTTCTTATATATTTTTCTTCCATTATGGCCAATGCACGGTTTATCAAGTATCCTTGTATCATTTACTTCAACGACACCCATCATGTAGAGATACTCTCACACAACTAGTGTACAAAATATAACTCCCTGATAATACGACACCTTCCCAAGTGAATTAAATTTTGAGTCATATTTCAACTCCTATTAGTAATTATGACACCTTCTATAAGGCTATTTTATAGTTTATTCAAGCTTTAAACCATGTTTTTCAAGATAAATTTTGAGTTGTGAATACTATGATTACATCTCTCAAGGACAAGATACAATTTGAAGGATACTTCCAATGCACATATTAGTTCTCTTTCTATGCATCATGATATTTCTAAGGCCAAATATATGCAATGTGATACAATTTTTATGTCTACTACATGTTCTCATACAAGTGAGGTTAAATTCCTACATAGAGTCAATAATGTGTATGTTCCATGAGATCAACCTCTCGATTTGACAAGAATTCTACACAACATGATATTCTATCTAAGATACTTAATAATCGGTTAATCACTTTGTTACCCACTCATTACTACCCTCACTATCAACTTGCGAAATTCAAATGTCAACCATTTTACAATTATCATGGTATTAATGGACATCATGATAATGATTACTATGTTTTATGAATAAAAATTCAACAACTTGAGCATAAGGTCTTTATTTCATTTTCTCCAAAACATTCTATCACATGTTCATATCAAGTTTTTAAATCTACATGGGTTCCTAAATCTGATCCATCTATGTCTAGTGCGCATAATGCAATAGTGAATGATGTAACTTCTCCAAGAATATAAGAGTTACATATTTAAAAAGAGAATAAGAATGACATTTATCATTTTGAAGTAATAGCCTTAATAGAAACATCACATCCTACTATTATTCAAACTAAAGAACTATTAATTTCACATGCACCATTACACATTGATAAGGCCACAATATCGGTTGAACCACCACACGCCCAATGCATTCTATAAACATCTATACTCCTTCACAATAAATTGAGATAAATTATCATAGCATGGGTATTGGCTAATTACATGATGATCTATGAATATCCATAAGAATGAGATAATATAGGCCTAATCCTAAATATACTTCTCAAAAATCTATTAGAAGCAACATGCAACATAATCTCACTATTTCCCCATAATAAGATAGGCTAGATCCTAAGGTTGTATTTCTACCTATTTTTCATGTTGATGATCCTTTCCTTATCCTCGATGGTCCTAGTGATTTTATAATGTAGTAAAATTATTAAAATAAGGCAAATAATAGCTTAATAAGACTTATTTGACATTATAAGTATGTTTTCAGTCATAAGGAGGAGTCATGGGTAAATACTCATTTGTAAGTCTTGAATAAATCATTATAAGGTTGTAATAAGGTCATATAAGTACTTTTCTCCTTATCATGTAATGAATATAATCCAAAACAACCTCATCAAGAGGTATGGCATGTGGGAAGGAGATAATCTAGTGTTTGTTATAAAGATAATATTTGAAACCACCTTTGTAGGAATATCTCCAACGTTGAGATATTGATGGAGGATGATAAGGATCAAATCCTCATATCAAGGAAGTCAAAAACAACTATATAAGGAGAGATATGGATCAAGAGAGTATAGTGAAAGGAGAGGATCAACTCATCAAGAGTAGAAGAAATATAAAGTAACATGGGTTTGATCGGTTTGTGTGAATGTGGATTTTTGTGCAAGCATGTAAGTTTTTATGAATGAGAATAGAAGATTTCTGAGTTCCTTCACATAGTTTTTAACTCATATAATATTTTTTTATGTTTTTAATATATTAATGGTTGATTGAATAATATTCCATGCATACTGTTTTGGAATTGTAGATTGTGCTTCATTTTTACTACAAAGCTTATTACTCGGGAGAAATTTGTGCATGATCAACCATAGGTTCTTAAAGATAAAAGTTAGAGTGCCTCAAAAATAAATTTTACAAGAAGAAGTAAGTCTTGAAACATTTTTATGCTCAATATATTGATGTTTGAATTTGTGTTGTCCTAATTGTCTAGTCTAGGTTATAGGAAGAGAAAAAGACCATAACTTGAGTTGTATTAATGAAAACGTTATAAAAATTTGTGATCATGTTCTTGTGGTATGAATAAAAATAAATTGAAAATTTCTAGTCATTCGGAGGTTTTTGGCCATGCAAAAATTTAAAACGCAGATTACTGAGACTTGTAGGTGCTAAGAAAGTTTGTGTCCAAGAAGTAAATCCTTCATAACTTGTATAAATCTTGATATCCAATGCTAAAATTTGGTTTGTGATAATTTTTGAGGATTCTAAAAAGGATGCAAGTGGTTTAAAGAGTTTTCATTGAGTTTTGATAAAGTTATGATAAAAATAATTATTTGTGCCATTCAATAAGCCTAAATTAGGCCTAATTGAGATCGAGTCGAGTGAATTGGGTCTATTATACAAGGATATCTCCTAAATCCTTTTAGACACAAGTATAATGGCCAAATGGGTATCTAAAAATACATAGATCTTAGCTTAATATTCTCGATATCAAATTTTATCCTCAAATTTCTATCCAGGGTAAGGCCATTAAGAGAATAAGACAGAGATGAGGATTCAAGTCAATAACTCCATATAAAAGGTAAAAGTTTCTTTCATTGCTTTGGTGAATGAATTTGTAAATGTTTGAAGACCCTCAAAATGAAATATTTGGACCAATAGAATAATTTAAATTATTTGAAGTATATTAGCCTAGACATATATTGAGTTTGAGCTAGTAGTGCATTTGGTCCAGAACCAAATCTATTAATCATCTACAACTACCCATTTATTTAGTTCAAATCTTGTAGTACATCCGTTGCTCAAGCCATACCTATGAATCATATAGAGCTACCCATATATTTATTCTCGTAGCTATAATTATGTCATCATTTTCACATTAATCATTATTAACTTCCCTATTGTCAATGGGTTTTGGGTGGATCGGTTAAGATAGATGGTTGTGTCCGGATCCACCCAAGTTCAAATCCCAAAGTGTGCACGATCCATCCCTTCGAGTGGTTTATCGGTGGTGCCAGTGTTACCTCACCGTGGTTGTGGCTGGTTGTTCCTATCAACGATGGCAGAATTAACATCATCAAGATTGGCATTAGCAACAGCTTGTGGCTCTCAAAATGGCGATGATGGAAAAATTGTGTCGTTGGTGTAGGATTAGTGGTCACAATATGTGATTGTGACGGATTAATTGTGATATATTATCTCGAGGATGTTTGCATTGTTAAGGGAAGGGACCCAAGAACCCCTCGGTTCATATGTCCGGTCAAAAGCATTTAACTATAAAAAATATTAACTTCCCTATCATATCAAACAACATTTTCCTATGATCCCGGACTCAAATCGGCAAAAGGGGACTCTAATTTCTAGATATACAAGTGCCTCTATTTAATACATTCATTTTATATCATCCACATACACAAGTATCTAACTTTTTCTCTAATACTCACATACTCGGGGCATTTAATTTCCTGTCATTTCCGATGACACACTGCTGTTTATAGGTTCAAATTTATTGGTGAGGGATCGAATATACACCCAAAACTCATTTGCACACACATAATGGGGGAAACCTTGTTTTCCCATCTTTGGTTGTGTAATATATATTCATCAAAACCATTAAAGATCTAAATATTTCCCCGTGGGGCACTCTTGGATCACACTTCTCTTCAGAGAATAGATTTTCATTTATACCCTCAAGGGGCCTAAAAATCAAAAAATATTCTAATATTCCTAAATATCCAAAAACATTCAAATACATACAAACCTTAAAAATATTAGCATTTCTCTTATTTAGTTGTTTGTATTGTAAACTTATATTATTCATGTTGCACATTACTTATCATGTTAGCGTGTGACATTATATGCTATATATTTTTTCTATATGTATGTGTGTTCACACAAGACATTGAGTCGAATACATGTTATAGAAAAATTATTACATGATGTATGGTGCTTGACATTTCTCGTTACTAGTTCTTCCGTAGTTCTTGGGGCATCCATTTTCACATTTTCTCACATACATGTGTTATTATTCCAATCTTTTTTACTTTACTTTCTCTTAGCTCATTCACTCAAAATATACACAAAGATCATACTATTTATTATTCTAGCATGCTAATGTTTACTTCATGTGTAGTATTTTTTTTTTTAGGTCACCTTTGAAAAATCAAGGCCATCTTCATATTGTTGTTTATTTATTGCTTTACATGTTTGTTTTGCATCTCCACTTGTTTGCGGGATATTCCCTATCTTACTTGATTGACTATTTGTTGGCCTTGAGTTCCTTGAGTGTATTGCAATATTTTGAGTGGTGTCCCATGTGTTCAACATATTTTTACCATGAATGTTCTATTTTTGTGTCCTTTCATGCTTTTTCCTAAATTTATCGTGTTGTTTTCCTATTGTTTGATAATAACACTTAGCTAGTTTTTATTATTATTATTATGTATGTGACATGGTATACACTATGAAAAATACCTCTTTCCCCATGTAGGAACCCTACAACATATGTGAACATCATCTACAGGTCCTCTTGTTTGGTCCATGCTCACATTGATCCATCTTAAGTGCCCCAAACAGGGGGTAACCATCGAGTAATATTTCACCCTTACAACATATCGAATTATGAAACAAAATAGCAAGTACAAAATTAGATATGTCAAAGTATCATAAACAAAATTATGTCGGGAAATACACAAGGAAAAAATAGTACAATAAGGACCATAGTAGATTCAATAAATTTCTCGAGTTGATATAGTTTCTCAGGGGACATATACAAGAATTTCACTCAATTTTAATGATAAATTACATGGTATAGTTTAGGTTATGGTGGCACCAAGGGTACGTGCAAGCTAGCATTTCCCGGTATATTGTGTTATCATTTTTAAATTCATTAGGTTTATATTCATCTACAACATTGATTATCCTTGGGTCTTGGGAATTTTTGACGTGATTTTTATCCTCATGGGCTTGACTTCCTATTGTTCATATTTTTGTGGAGGGATGTATAAAATTGGAATTCTCCCTATACATTATCTTCACCATGTGGGGCACATTTGCACATTTTTCCATTCTCCTTGACACATTCCACTTAGGGATTTACCAACCCAAGTCCTTCCAACCAGCTCCTACATAAATTTCGGTGAATCTCCATGACAATGATAGTGGGATTACTCTTTCCCCCTCTCTTGCAAAATAATCATGTGTGCTCTTTACTTTATTTTACTTTTCTACTTTACATATTATTATTTTCACACTAAGTTTAAAGTTTTCAAGTTAAATTTTGATTTCCTATACTATGGACATTGACTACACTCTTTTCTATGCAGGTACTCATCCTAGAAAAATAAACACAACCAGAACAAAGACAAAGTCCTAAAGCATAAGCACAAGGCACTCCAAGAAAAGGAAAAACATGTCTACACACTCAGAAACTTTTCCTTTGAATGCACAATTTTCAATTCCATAATTAATGGGGGAATTTAAACACTCTTTTTAGTAATTCATGTATTGCAACGACACAAATTGTAAAACACACTTGCATTATCCCAAAGTTACCCAATTTAGACAACTATGTTATCCCTAGCTATATACCACTCATTATTTCTTGCATAGACAACCTATTTGTTTGCATAATGGTCATATTTATCCATAAATTAATCTACACCATCATGTATAACAATTCCAACTTTTATATCACCCGCACATGCATATAGGACCATAGCAGATAAAGAGGGCCATAATTCCCATATGTTATGAGATGACCTAGCTTCTTTGGTCCCTTTTCCTCTAACAACAATTTTTCTAATTTAAATCACTTTGGTACACTTCTAATATTCCTTATTCAAGTTTTCTAGATCTAAAAAACATATATAGGCAAGATATTCATCTCTCATTTAGAGGGTCATTCCATTTATTCAACTCTTAGCATTCCAATGAGAAAACACTGAGAATAATCATAAGAAACATTATTCTAAGACTCCCTTAAGGTCGACATACTCGACATACTCATTCTAGGGTAGTCATATAATCAGATTTGTAAGTACAAAGGCACATTATAAAATTCAATTAAAGCTAGGAAATAATCATTTACAAATCACATTATTGCAAGATCGCGGTTATCAATTTAGTTGCATACATTATATATATCACATGTTAGGAGAGAATGACATGAGTTTTGAGCCCTTTTCGAGTAGTGGTGGAAGTGGTAGTGCACATGGATCCCCATAACCCACCTAATGTTTTTTTATATTACTCCTCGCCATCTAGGGTTTTGAAGGTTTAATTAACTACACATCAAGCATCACCCAATGACGGAGATCCAATTTGTGCATATGAACAAATCAAGAAGTTGTGGACATGCTCAAGAAGTTACAAAATTTGAAACTATAAAGAGACATGAGCATATGTAAAGCGTCATAACAGGGGTATGCTTTGTCCCGTATCATCTACTTTGGTCCAGAAACTCTATAGGACACGGTTTTAGAGACATTTAGATCACATCATTTCCGGTCACCAAGTCAACCCAAATTAATGCATAAGTTAAGATATTAGATAATTCTTATTCTCCCTCCTATTGTTAGTTCCTTGATTCATTATTTATTGTCGTTTATCATTATTTATCATTGTTCAAATGGTTATTCCCGATATTGTTGTAATCATCCTTAGAAACTAATTGATTGGGATAATCTACAATCGCCATTACTACCCCTAGAGAATTAAGGTTAAAATAGTTTTGGAAAAACTCCCTTAGATGATAAATTGGTCCTCTAGTCACATGGTTCAAAATATTTGTTGCATCTCTACATCATCCTTATGTCACACTCTATAGTCCATATATGGCTTCCAAATAATATCTCATGGTCACAATATGTCTAGCAAGGATCTATTTGTCACAAGATACAACCTTGGCATGCTCCATCTCACAAAAATATCTCCATGTGATCCAAATCCACATGTGGGCCACCAATGGGCTACACAACTAAAATGTGATCATATGTCTATCCATGTAATAGTATCACTATTGCTACACCACCAAAGATGGTGCTTCGATATAAACCTGTAGAGATCCATGTATAAGTGGGATAGTACACATCAAACCCATGCATATCATCATCTATGTTGCTTTATGGCTTGGAAAATCTATCGCATCCTATAGAATATGGATACTCCTCCACCATCTATGGCCACTAATGGCATTAATAAGCACAATAATATATTTATATAATTGTGGAATGCTAAAGGTCACAATGGAGCTCAATGTAACATTGGGTTCCTCAAGAACACCATGACCTACCCAAAATTTTTGTTCATGTCTCATGTGGTATGACACATCGAGGAAAATACCCACACCCTCTCAACTATAGTCAGTAGCCACAATATTTGGTATATGTCCCCCAATGTCACTACCATATCCCCCATGGGAGATAAAATGTGCAAGTATCTACATTCTACCACTCACACAAACTTTTAATCAAGTGCATATTTTGGGGCACTTCCCTACCAAGCCACATGCCATAATTTGGCCCTATAAAGTACATCCCACACTGCATTGTCTAGACCTAAAGAAAATAGGGTCATCATTTTTCAACCATCGTGGAACTCCCGTGCATGGATGTCCCTCTACAAGCACAAAATACATAATAAACATCATGTTAGACTACCACAATATTACAAAAACTCATCATACATCAATACAAGATACATAAATCATATCCACATCACATATCGCAGCATGCCCTAACATTTGGGTTTATATCGATAATTCAATTTTGGATCGCACTTGATCTTGATCAAGACCATACGATTTAGGGTTAGTACTTTATAATTCCATAATACCTCAAATCAAGTGTAAAACCAAACCATTCGATCTAGTCTCATCGATATATGCCAAATTCAATAAATTTTGAATTTTTTAAAAAAATAGGGAATTTTACCCTATTTTACACAAAATCAGCAAGACATTAAATACTCTTACAAACTTGTTTTTTTATCTGCAATGAATCACATCTCCCATGCACTCAAATCATGTCCACATGACCTCTCTAGCTCTTGGCATCCTTACAAACTTAGAGATCCTATTACATTCAATAATAATTGCAAAATGAAAAGTACCTTTTACTTTCTCAATTTATTATTTATAACACCTTTTTATTGTTGGCATTTACACACCCTATATTAATATATACTCAATTTATCCAATTAGGGCTCTCCAGTTGTGTGGACCATATCTTACCAACTTAGATCAGCAGCATTAAATACTCTTACCAACTTGTTTCTTATCTATAACTAAATCGCATCTCCCGTACACTCAAATCATGTCCGCATGACCTCTACAGCTCTTGGCATCCTTACAAACTTAGAGATCCTATTGCATTCAAAAGTTAATAATCACACAATGAAAAGTACCTTTTACTTTCTCAATTTATTATTTATAACACCTTTTTATTGTTGGCATTTACACACCCTATATTATATATACTCAATTTAGCCAATTAGGGCTCTCCACCATTGCAAGTGAGACCATATCTCGTGCTCTACTTTCCTATTTTCACATTGTTTGTAACATTTTGATCATGTTTCTCATCATTTTTTTGTCGATACATCACTACCCTATCTTGTTCTTATTCTCCAATTCTACACATGTAAAATTCTATTATCACCTATGTTATTACTATATTTACATACTTACGGTGTATTACCTATAATTGGATATTTCACACAAGATCAATAATTCTCATTATACACTCTAGAATTCCTATCTCTTGCACTACAATATCTCTCAATCTTGCTTGCGTATTCACTTTTACCTTAATAAATCATGTTTTACACTATCCTTTTCATTGAAAGTGGGAAAAATATGGGGTTGACTAGGAAAGGTCACTCCCTCTTTCTCATTTAGCTGCAAATCACTAAACAACTAGAATGGATTAGTTATGCAAGGCTATCCTTTCCTACATAAACATCATACGAATTTAGCAAGTTGGTTATACATGGCCATTTTTATTGCACAATGGAATGTAATTTCAAAACCCAAGTGATCACTCATGATTACCCAAATACACTAAGCATCAAATGTTATTGTATTTATTATGAATACACAGGGCGATATGCAAAAATACAAATATAGTATAAGCACCCATATCACAATATGCACCTATAATACATGGTGGGGGAAATGAGACATTATTCCCTTTCACCTTATAGGATTTTTTAACAAATTTTGAGACCTAATTCATCTACAATGGTGTGGTCCCATTATTGGGAAGCATTATTGGGGAAAGCTAAGTAGCCATATGACACTCTTTCATTGGTGTCGGGAGAACCCAAGTCCCACATCATTGTAAAATCAAATATTTTTTTAGGGATTTGATCACCCTTAACTCTACAAATATGCCAAGTTTGAATTTCCATGTTTGTAAACACTTCTCTCCTCAACTATGATATCCCATTTTGACACCCACAACATGCTTCTCCTTTATCTCCCCATGGGTCAACCGATGAAGCACATTGTTTTCCATAGTTGGTTATTTTCTCTTAGCACACTTGTATGTTCCTCACTTCAATAATCTCATAGGTATTAACTCTCATTTCCTTTACACTAGTAAATTTCATTCACTAGCATAAAGGGGGAAATGTAGACACCAAATTCTACACAAAATCATGATTACATCATGCTCTTGTTAGTTATTATATCATGAGTTTTGAACAATGGAACAAGATATTAGTGACAATGTATACACTCAAATTTGACATTTGCACTTTAACAACCCTTGATTTGAACTATGCACTCTAACTATCATAGACACAACTTCTTTATTCCCATCAAGCACTTATGAAGGTCCATTGTTTAGCTTCTTTATCTTTACACACTGACATGTTGAGACATCCCAAGAATTCAATACATTAGATCCATAGAAATGCATCCTCTTATCAACTTCAAACTTCATTTAGAATGTTCCATACTCATATCCAAGACCGTACAACCTGGACATGGTCATACCATATGGTCATGAACTATTTATATGGTGGTGGACCGACATATCTTCCAACTACACTTTTAATTTCAAATGCTTTTCTAGATTTTATACTTCATCTAGGTCATCCTTTATTACATAAATCATCTACAAAACCATATATAAACAAGTAAACACTACCTCTTTTTCTAACCTATAACTCCTAATGCAATGCACTAAATCATGACTTCTTACACCTACAAAAGACATCTAAAGCTCCCCTGTAGACACAAAATCACACACTTTGGGTTAATAGCTAGTCCTGGTTTCATACTACTATGCATATGTTTTTCATGTGAATAAATTACTAATTAACCCTTCTTTTTTTCCATCTTTATTTATTTTCTTTCGATATTCCCACACATTCCTACACACTTCCTAACACTCTTCCACACTAATTCGACTGCTTCTCGACTTCCCACTATAAAACTAGGGCACCCGAGGCTTGATTTTAGAAATTTAGCCATGGCTAACGAGAATCCTCCACTTATTCTACAGTTTGATAGTTTTTTCATTCCTTTTTTATGCTCCTCCGATTCCTCCGGTTATAACCCTTGCCCTTCACTTATTCATTTTCCATCCGGTGTGGATCCTAAAGATCTAGGAGATTATATCCTTGTTTATATGTATACTATTGATCCTCGCATTGCCTAACAACTCCTAGACAAGCTTAAACATGAACGGGTTACTCAAGATGATTACATAGCTATATGTCTACCTTCTCGCTGACCTACCCAATGTTTATCATTCATCCTCACCTATTATTCCTCTAATATTACATATTGATAATCCTCTTGGTGCAATCTCTATTTCTACATATTTTACTATAGAGCCACAAGCTACCGACACTTCAATTTCTTCTCATCTAATTGATGGACTTTCTCCTCCACTTTCATCTCCACGTGATGATTTTACTAGCACTGCATATGTTCCACCCCCATCTATTACCCCTTATTCTTGCATTATTTCATCTCCGATTCCGAAATCCATGCCTCTTTGTTCATCTTCTCCATTGTAGTTACACCTCCATCATCTTCTCCACCTATTACTACATCATTTCCTCGTTCTATTAATATATCCAATCTTCTATCTCCTATTATGACATTTTTCGCACCCACTAAAGATAGCATACACTCCTATGACTTCTACTTCACCTCATAGTATAACACTTATTCCACATATTACAATGGCTCTTGCCCATCGATTGAGGTTATTGACGATTTTCCTCCCATCTCTTCAAATATATTGTACCCTATCACCCCTTCCTCACTTTCTACTAGTATGACCTTCACATCGATTGTTCCCTTTTTTCTTGATCTCCTATGATCACACATAACAATAAGTCACAACTATTTAATATTCTACTACCATCTCCTAGCATTCCTTCATAGGATAGTATCCCTCTCACGCATGTCCTAGGTCCGTCATAATCCCAACCACATACAAATTACTATGATTCTATTTTCAATAACTCATTACATAACAACCCTATTCCTAAGCAACCACCTATTTCTTCTCACCCATCCCATTCTATGTTGATCAAGTCCAAATATACCCTTATCTCTCCTACTCAAACATCAACTACACAACCTCATTCTCTACTACCCAGTCTTACACATCCATATTTATTCGAGGATAATATGGAGGGAAAATGTTCCTTAAATATCCCATGATCATTATAGCGCAAATTTTGTCTCTCGGGAGCTTCAAGTTGACTATCTAAACATTGAAAATGAAGTTCACACATGCAAATGGTGGCTAGTCAAAGTTGCGTCAACCCTAGATGGGACTTGATCAACAGTGATTCACGAGGCCATGGAAAATATGATCATGCGAAGGTGATGTTTTTAGGTTTATACCTATAGTCTTCATCATTTGACGACATATTCATCTTCATATATGATCGACAAGTTTTTTTGTCACGTGGTAGGTCCTTAGGCCACCACGTGGCCGCCACCACTTTGCCTATCAACTCGATCGAGTTATATTTTACCTCATCGAAGTTGTGAACCAAGAAATGCACCAAACCATATTGGATGAGTTAAACATCAAGTTCATATGTGATTTATACATAGCTCGATTGAGCCAAGGACAAAGTTATGAGCAAGTTGTGCATTGGAAAACACGAGGGTGAGCTATACCAACCAAGTCGACGAGTTGAGCTCCAAACGAGTCGACACATCTATCTCGACCAAAAAAAGTGTGAGGATGTGGCCCAAAGCCATGTTATGCAAGGTTAGAAAAAGGCTTTTAAAATCCTTCCTTTATATGTTCCCCGTGAGATTTGGGATATCTCTCCACACCCACAAAACCAACGGCATACGACTTGGGTTTAGCAAGACAAATGGAGACCCATGATACGTGGTAGGGAGGGGCACGTGGACAATGAAGGAGCTAGCATAACAGGTGATGTGGACAGTAGATGGTGAAGCTCAAGAAAACATGGGCAATTCACGGCACAGGGAGGACTTGGTTGGACCATTTAAATGATCGAGGAAAATGCAAGGTGGGGGTGGGGGATTCGACACGATACCAAAGACCCTCAAATTCGCGGTGACCAACCAACTTGCCTAGCTTAGTGGGTGGATAAATAAAAGGCCAATAGGCCTTATCAATAGCAAATTTAGGCCCTCTTCCACTATAAAAAGGGACTCGACCACTCTATTCAAACACACAACACTCACAAGCTCACTCCAAGAGCTCAAGAAGACATTTAAGAGGCAAGGAGATTTTTTAAGCAAGCCGATTATAGGCATTTGTAAGGGAGAGTGAATTTAGTCTTTTTGGATAATTTATAAGTGTAAGACCTATTATTTTAATAGGAAAATTATTATTGGGAGTTATTCAAACTACCCAATAGGTCCATAGTGCCACACAACTTAAGAACACCAAGAAGGAGGAGGATGGATCTTGCTGGATCATCGACGTTCTTTGAAGGACTGGAGTATTATTAGGCAAGTTGAAGTTCCATTAGGTTTTATTGTAAGAAACTATATTGTACTTACAAGTTTTGACTAGTGGAACGGTTTGATAAGAACCTGCAGAGACATAGGTTATTTCTGAACTCGTAATCATTCTATTTTGCGTGTGTTTTTCATCCTTGCATTGTTTTGAGTTTTTACTTAAAACAGAGTAATTTTATTGGAAAAATTTAATAAACCTATAGGGGTATGTGATTGATTGAAACATTTTGGTCTATTTTTAGATCAATTTAGTATCAAAGTTGGTTTCATAGGTGTTGTTAAGTACCGAGATATGGATATATACCTATTCTTTCAATTTTTGGTGATACTTTCCTTGTTCAAAGCATGATGGTTCGGGTGATGGTAACTCATCAAAGGAGCAGAACCACTAGATTGCAGAGCTGCAAACACATTTGGCCAATTTTTGAGATCATCAAGGTGAACAACATCAACACCTCGTAGAGCTTTAGAGAAGCATATATGCTCCACCTAGAGAGGTAATGAAGCAAGTCATCTGTGGAAATGACACCTTGAAAATTCACCATCATCGAAACAGGTTAAGTGCAGCCATTGTGGAAAGGGATATGATACCAAACATTATTGGAAGTTACACCTAGAAACAAGGCCTTCTTGGATGAAAAAGAATGGAAAGGAAGTTACAAAACCTAGTTCTAATCAACCATTTGAGTCATTGGGATAGAGAGCACTAGTAGAGTGTCCAGACATCGTATTATGACACATGAGTGCCTCGAGATAGTGGATTCTAGTGATTTATTGAGTACAACTAGTCACACTTATCTTTGATTAGACTATCATAGTAGGATACATGACTACTGATGTGGTGTGTAGATTGGGACTTCCTACTACACCACTTCCTCGTACTCAAGATAGTTGGTACGAGAAGATGGTACACTCGTGCATTGGTTGGCTACTAGCTTTTGTACTTTGGGCTTTATAGTTGGGAGACAATTTTCTAACACTGTCACACTTGACATCATCCCTTTAGAGATGGACAAAGTGGCATTGGGAAATTTCTACCTTATAGCTTGGCAAGGCTATATGATGGATGGCAGCAGTGGAGTGGAGCTTCGCATTAACCATAGTTGGATTGTGGAGTTTGAGTCGGGACATGTTATTTTTCCTATACATGGTGACACTAGTGAGACTTCAGGCTCATATGTACTAGGGGATCATCTAGATCCTAATGCAAATTCAGAATCATATGTGTCACAGGGACCATCGAAAACCTCACATAGAGATCACCTATATTCCATGCGGATCATTCAGATCTATATACAAATGAAAGATCACTCGATGATTTAAGTGGCACCTATTGAGGTATCCTAGGCCGACATTGAGGATTCTATAGCTAGTAAGAAATCTAAGGTGTAATAAAAGTTGACATTTTGTTCAGCTATTATATAGGGCTTTCGAGCATTATTTATTGCTCTTATTGTAATAAAATAAAACCAACAAAAATTTTGTGTTAGGTAGAATGTATTAATAAGACCCTTTTGGGAAATTTTTGTATACATCTAACTAATCAAGGCACATTAGTAAAGACCCAATTTTGGGAAATTTTTGTACTCTGTTATACTTGCATTGGTAAGACCCCTCACTGGAAAATATTTTGATTTTGTAACACCATGTTATGCGCAAGATACTTTTTCCTTGTTGAATTGTTTTTCCAACAAGGAAGAGACAAAACTTTTATTCTCACCAAAGGGTGAGGTCAATCCACGTTGCGATGTAGTGGAGAAGATAAAGTACATAAGCCACCAAATAGGAGAAATATTCATGACAGGTTCATCATGTGAAATTATTTTCCTATAAATTTGGTATTTAAGCTTATTGTACAAAGACTCCAAAATGGAGCATTTTTACAACTAATTTTACATGATGTATTAGGAAATGTTTTCCTTACACTTGTATTTGGAAGTTGTATAAAGACCCTTTTAAGGGCACATATCTCCTAATCAACTTTTGAGTGTTTGTTATAGTTAGATACTCATATCTATAAACTTGGCAGATTTGTTAGTTGTTTATGTATACATTGAGTTCACCGATGTTAGCTCGGAAATCCATTATGTGAAGAGGCCCATTATGGTCATGCAACAGGATGTTACATGATTGAAATCATCATTGGGGCTTGTACCATGTAGATTATGCCGTAAGCTATGCGGTGGGAAAAGTTAACATCGAAGACACTTCTCGCACATGTGTATGAGGTTGAGGCCATGTAGCTGGGTGAAATAAAGTGTCTTCTTCCGTGGTACCAAATTTTTTTCTCTGTAAAGGCATAATCTATGTAGCAGTAAGGTGATCAATACTAGCATGTGTCATCAACATGTCCTAAGGATCATAGTATACTTGTGTATATCTCTTCTCAAAGCAATATGATTCACAAAATTTTTGGGACAAAAATCCTTTCCCATTGGGGAGGTGTGATCCAGAGGACAATACAAAGAACAAATGTTACCTAAATCTACAAGATCATTATAGCACAAAATTTGACTCCAAGATCTTTGAGAATCACTGACTATCATCGAACGTCGAAAATAGAGTCTCCATGCGTGCAAATGGTGGCTAGTCAAAGTTGTAGTCAACCCTAGATGAAACTTGGTCAAGTGGGAGTCACGTAATCTAGTGGCAAATTGATCGTGTGAAGGTGATTTTTTTCAAGTTTATACCTTCGGTATTTTTCATTCGACAGCGTCTTCATCTTCATACATGATCAACAAAAAGAAAATTTCCACATGGTGGGTCCTCAGAAAATATGTGGCCTACCACCACTTTTCATATCAACTCGGGTGAGTTATATTTTACCTCATCTAGTTTTGAATCAAGCAATGCACCAATCCATATTGGATGATTTGAACATCAAATTCATGGAAATTTATACATAGCTCGATTGAAAAGGACAGAGTTATTAGTGAGTTGTGCATTGGAAAGCATGGGGGTGAGCTATACCAACCAATTTAGAGAGTTGAGCTCAAGCTAGCCGACATATCTTTTCAACCGACAAAAGCATGAGGATGTGGCCCAAATCCATGCTTTAAAGGTGGGGAAAAGGATTTTAAAATCCTTCCTTTATCTTCCACTGTGAGATGTGGGATATCTCTCCACACCCCAAAAAACCAGCGGTATACAACTTGGGCTCATCAAGCCAAATGGAGACCCGAGATACATGGAAGGAACGGGCACATGGATGACAAAGGAGCCAACACTATAGGTGATGTGGATGGGTGGAAGGCGGAGCTCAAGGATGCATGGGAAGTTCGTGGCACGGAAGAACTTGGTTGGGCCATTTAAATGGTGAGGAAAATACAAGGAGGGGTAGGGGTTCGACCGTAACCAACCCATTCAAATTTGCAGCAAGAACCAACCAACCCGCTAGCTCGGCATATGGATAAAGAAAAGGAAAATAGGCCTTATCAACAAAAGTGTGGGCCCTCTACCACTATAAAAGGGACTCAACCCTCTATTCAAACATGTGACACTCATAAGCTCACCCAAGAGCTTGAGAAGACATTTAAGAGCCAAGGAGATTTTTCTAAGCAAGCCGATTATAGGCATTTGTAAGGGAGAGTGAATTTAGTCTTTTAGGCTAATTTATGAGTGTAAGACCTTTTTTAATAGGTAAATTGTTATTGAGAGTTATTCAAGCTACCCAATAGGCCCATTGCACCACACAACTTGTAGGAACTCTCAAGAAGGAGGAGGAAAATCTCGGACCGATCATTGGTGTTCTTCAATGACTAGAGTACTATTAGGCAAGTTGTAGTTCCATTAGGTTTTATTGTAAGAAACTATATTGTACTTACAAGTTTTGACTAGTGGAATGGTTCGATAAGAACCTAGAGACGTAGGCTATTTCTAAACTCCATAATCATTCCGTTTGGCAGTTTGTTTTTCATTTTTTCATTGTTTTGAGTTGGTTTACTTAAAATGGAGTAATTATATCGGAAAAATTTAATAATTATATAGGGTTTCATGATCGAGTGAAAAATTGGTTTCTTTTTGGATCACCTATAGGCCCATTCCTCGAACAGATTACAACATCTTTACATCGGTCCCCCACCGTGGTTTATTCCACACCCGTATCCATCATCTCCAAGTTCAACATTGTGTCGATCTCCATCACCGAATAGTTTCGTTATGCCATAGAAATAATCACCTACTCATCCATCCCATACATATAGGTTACATTTACATGTTCCATCCTCCTTAGGGAATAGGCTTCTTCCTTCACTACCATTTGTGACAGGTGTAGGACCTCCACCTTTCACCTTTTTACTTAGCTCGTTTTCTTAAACATTTGGGGGCATATCACTACTACAACCCTCCTCATTAGCATAGATACATATCCATGTTCCAATACATACTAACATCAATCATAACCCAATGATGCACTCTTGTGCTTGTTTCACACTTAATTTTTGAAGGATTATGACACATGAACCTCACGCATTACACATATGTACCTTACTACCTCATACTAGCATATGTATTGCATAATCTACCTTAACATTTCACACATTGGTTTTCCATACGAATTACATCTATTTATCATACACATACCCCACATTACACCTATTTCATATTCATCATCGTAGAATATACATTCACATTGATTCACCCTACATATATAGGCATACACCTTGCATACACCATACACATATTGTTAGTCCACATATTCTCACATTACATTACATGGTTAGCATTACTCATCATTTATAGGCATACACCTTACACCTTGGACTCACATAGTTATCACATATTATGTGTCTCATTTATCACTCACACCATTCATCATCTATACTACATGTCATTACATTACATACACTCATATAATCATCTTTGCATCTCACATAGATTGCATACATACGCATTTTAGTACATCCTTACAATACACATTACTAGAGTTATACATACCCTCTTAGCTCTGCACACCTCTAACCTATTATTCATCCTATGGAAGCATATTGTCATCGCTTATGCTTACCACCCCATGATGCACTCTAGTTCCTCGGCCCATACTCGATTTCAAGGGTTTACTAATCCAATGGGCTTATTTCTATTTCCAATATCATTACCATCCTACATCCCTAGGTTAGTGACATACGCTTTAAGCCAAATTATCACCTATGAATTATCTCCATATGATAGTGGTAAACACTTTAGGCTAGATCACCACTTCCCCATTGGCATTATCATCATTCAACACATAGTGACACATGCTTTAGGTTAAATTGTCACCATTTCATTATATCATCCCGTAGTGGTATACATCGTAGGTTACATCACCACTCCCTAATACATTAACGTATTCAACATTTCATGACATACGCTTTAGGTTAACCAATCACCCCCTTTTCATTATGTATCTAGTGTGATATACACCTTAGGCTACATCACCACCCCATTTTATTTTGGCATTATCATCACCATTTCTTCCACTTGCATCTCTATCACCTATTCATCATGACGTGATATACGCCATAGGCTAAGTTCATCACTCTACTATTTTATTGGGTTGTGGTATACACATTAGGCTATAGGGTCCACCCTTACATCATTACCATTATATTACATATCATCATCATTTTTCATATACACATTCACCACTCATGCAAGAAACAACCACACATACACACATACTACAAACACTTCCCGATGACGCACTCTCATTTGTGGTTCATTCTTTATTGTTGAGGGGTTAAACTAAATGAACCTCACTACATGAATTCCCATCAACTCAAGGGGCACATGGTTCCTATCACTCTATCTTACATTTTTCATTCCACCCATCCATAACATATTAAACGGTTATGGGGACATTTACTCTTGTCTACTAGTGTTTTTTACATGATCACTTCACTACACATTGTAGTTTGATTACTTATATGTCATTACCATCCACACATTCACATTCACATATTTTTCTATTTATGATCACAGATATAGGACTTTCACATGTAACATGAATTCTCACCTTCTCGCTTTCCTACACTAGTCGTCTGGGCATCCACATTCGACTTATATAGGTTTTATTGTTTCATTGTGTATTTAGCATATTATCCTACATGGTTATACATGTAAATTGACATATTTCTTATCCCTCTAACATGCTAATGGGTGTTCCATGTGCAACACTTGTATGCAATATTATATTCTACTATGACTACTTGTGTGTTTTACCTTTCGTTGTTTGTACTTGTATGCGGGTCTTGCCCTATGTTTGGTGTGCACACTTGCTTGTTTGTTTGTAGCCACTATGGAGTTTGTGTTTCTTACAACATCATGAGTGGTGTCCCATGTTTTCTACCCGTGTTATGTGGTATACTTTGTTTTCTATCGTGTTTATACTTTGGTTACTTTCTTATACACTAATTGTGTAGATTACAATGTCTTCTACATACATGATTGTTTCTACTAATACATGTTTATGACTAGTCACTTGTTTGTTTATGCATGCCTTGGTTCATACAAATACCTTTGGGTTATGCATTGGTCCTCTTTTGGGGTTGCATCCTTCTTTCCATGAAGTTGCATGAACCCCCAAAGAGGGGTGGCATCATATGGGTTATCAGAGAGCACTCTCATTGGTATAGTCAACAAAGTTAGCATTGTCAAGCATAGTTTTCCACCCTTGGCAGTGTGGGTTCATTTTTTATAGTCATTGTGGGTACAAAGTTAAACAAATATTATGCCCTTGGCTTATGTGGGATTATAAAATGAGTGGGTTCAAACCAATTCTATGATCCCCATACACATCAAATTTTACATGACATGGAGTCCTTAGCATTTTTCGGGAAGCAATTATAGAATGGAGGATACTATCAAAGTTAATACCTATTTACTTCTTTGGTTAGTAGGTGACAGACCCCAAAGAACCACAACAAGACATAGATGTCTTCATAGATAGGGAAGTAGTAAAAGGTTGTAGAATGACATGGTCATCTCCCGACACTACTTTAGCCTAGGCAAAGTGATGGACCACCCAAAAGAACCAATGGAGATATAGGATATCCTTCAATACCTTTTCTCTCGACATGGACAGTGCATATGTTCCATGTTCATTTACATTTACATTTTCAATTATAGTTACGTATGCATATTTTACATACATACATATTTGACTACTTGATCATTTTCTCCTTGCAGGTCTAGTCGTATGAGAAACAAGCAATCAATTGGGGGCAACAACAACAACACATTGCGACACTACACTACACTACACTACACACACACCACGTTGTTTGTAGGTAAATCATGTGGTCACTACACACACATGGTTGTGCCCTAGGTTCACTCTTGTCACACTTTTAACACTTTTTCATCACTAGTATTCCACGCTTCACTATTTTCTAATTCCACGCTTTGTCTAGTCCATCGACACACTTTCTACTTCAATCTTCATCACACTACGGTATGTACTTCTATCTAATTTATGTTACCAAGTGTTCCACTCACCAACATAAAGTGTGGGAAAATATAAACAAAAAATCGCACACTTTGGGTTAATAACTAGTCCTAGTTTCATACTACTATGCATATGGTTTTCATTTAAATAAAGTACTAATTAACCCTTCTTTTTGGTCTTTATTTTAGTTATTTTGATATTCCCAAACATTCCTCACACTCTTCCACACTAATCCGATCATTCCGAGACTTCCCACCATACAACTAGGGTGCCCAAGCTTAAACTAGGTGCCCATGATCACCTTGGGCCCACCATGGGAGCTCCGATCCTTATCCACTATTTTCCTCCCTTTTTTGGTAGTTACTATTCATCGCAATTTTTCTAATTTCTTTTGGTCAGCCTTGTATGGGGCTAATTACAAAATTAAAGCATGATAACTATATACATACAAAGTTATGAGACCATAATGAGGGACCAAGCACTAGTCACTACTACTACATGCCTAGGGTTTCATCCATGGAGGTCACTTCACATCCATTAGCTCCATCACATCAAGGGACAAAGTTGGTTTTCTACATCACACACTTCATAGGAAGGGTTTATTCTATTGTTGCACCATCCTCACTACATCTATTATTAGTTATTAGATTGGTATTCACAAAGTGTCATTGGCACAAGAACACCTAGGGCACGTGGTTGCCCACACCACATAAAACTACATGAGTTTGAAATGTAATGCAATGCTCGGATTAGTAAGCCCACTATTGTGGCGGCCGAGGTCGATCGACCTATGCATATGCATTATTTTTTAGTCTTTCCTTGGGGTTTGATACTTATTTTTGCATGTGTTATAGGTCATCTCTTCCATTGGAGCATTTGGCACAATACACAAAATTTAGTGCAACAGAGATAGCGAAGGTTAACGGTCCTGCAAGACCTATGAAGACTGGCCAACACTTTTTCCTGCACCATGACACCTTTATACATACCAGTGAGTGCCCGTGGGTTCCCAAAGAGTCCCCCCAAAGACTCTAGTCTAGCTCTAACACCTAGATCTCGTCTCTATGCGGGACCTCGGCATTACTTGTTTACTTATGTTTCTCTTGTTAGACTTTTGACAATCCCTAACAAGCTTTAGGAACCATTTGAGTACCTTTTCTCCTTCTTTTTACATTAGGTTTATAGATTTCCTTTCTTCTAGTGCTTGGGACATAGTTTAGATTTAATTTACTAGTGTTATTCTATTTTCTTTACATCAGCATATACCGCTATAAGTACTATTTAGATTAACTAGAACAATAGCCCCTCTTAGGTTAAATTTTAGTTAATCATTCCCTAAATATCAAAATCACACATCTATAGTCATTAGGGAAACACCCACATCAGATTTAAAGATACAAACCAAGTCAATGTAGTCATATCTCTTATCTACAAACATCTAAACATTTTCTCTCCTAGTGTTTTTTAACATTATCCAAGTCAAGCAAGTATGGTCAAAGAAATTGTTAAATTTGATTGATCTATTTAGATATCACATGCTAGGTGGAGAATAACATGTGGTTTGATGCCTCTTCAGAGTAGTGCCAATGTTGGCAGCAGCACCGGGTGCTCAAAACCTTCTAATGTTTTTTAATAGGATTTTTCATCCATGTCTAAGGTTTGAGATGATGATCAATTCACACAAAGAGCTTCTGCTACATGTGTGACAACTAGGGTTTGATAATGAGACACGTATATAGGAAGGTAAACAACCCATAAAATTTTTAGAAGCTGACTCAAAGTAGGTCCAAGACCATATATAAATTCCTATGGTCTTGAGTGTGTTTTACAATCTTGACCCATGTAAATTTGTGATTCTAGTTAATTCTATGAAGATCTATTGAGTTCAGTTCTCTAGGATTTCTTTGGTACATGACTTAGATATTCCCAAAAATCAATTGTGGAAAGCTAATTTCCTTTATACCTCCATTTTGTACTTCTGATCGCATGTTAGGATAAGTGATGCATGAAAACTTTTCTTATTTGATCTAAGTTACAAATCTGATTTAGTGTTTATATTGTATCATCTTTGTTAGATTAGCAATCAAATATAATATATCATACACCTAATTAAATTGAACCATAAATTTAATTTAGGGTTAAACAACAACAATCTTATTTTATATTTCTCTTTGTGAATTTATGAACCCCATTTCTTACTATTCAATCTCTCTCGATATGATTTTAAGTCACCTTCCAAAGATCTTTGGCAATTCCTTTTACTATTTTATTGTGTTTGAGCCAAGTCAAAATTGTACAACAAGGTTGGAATAGGACCATATGGTCCCGACCTTTCTATATGGTTTTGAACCCTATTATTTTTTGGTTATTTTATCTTTATGGGCTCATTTGTTGCTTTTTTATCTTCAAAATTATATTTTCTAGGTTGGACTTTCCCACCACTAAGGTCCTAATTTCAAATTAAGAACTCGTGTGTGTGTGTGTGTGGGGCGGGCGAGGGGGAGGCACGCGCATATACCTACTATTAGAGTGCATGAGGATTTTGGCTTAACGAGGGTACTATGAAGTTGTAAGAATCATGAAATCCTAAAGAGGAAGATGCAAATGAATGAGTTATAATACTCAACATCATTAAGCTTCTATGACCAACATCCATAATAGCTCAAGTGGGAGCATGTACAAATAGGAGTAATGTGTAACTCCTCCATGAGGATAGGGGTCAATAGTCCTAAAATAGGGAGAGGAGTTACATTCTTAGAATAGCTAGTCAAATGTAACTCCTATGACATATATGATGCTCTATGACACTCTATGACATGTTATAGTAACTCCTATGACACCAAAGACACCTAAACAAGTTGAGTCAATAAAGGTGAGGAATTTACAAAGTAGGAAAATACAAGGAAAATAATATCCTACACCAACACCCCCGAAGCATATCTTAGGTGGGCAGAAAAAGTGGGTCCCGATAACAGGGCATGATGAGGTACCCATGTATAATGTAAATATCTTGTAAAATGGAGAAAAGGAGAAAACCTAGTGGGAAAAAAATCCCCCAAAAGAGAGAAAAGAGAAGTACAAAATGTCTCTCTCGGTGAAAAACCCCACTAGAAGTACATAGAGAAGCTCCTATAAAGTAGAGAGAGAAAGAATAATAGATTTATATAATCCCCCTTAATAGTTTTGAATATGTGGTATTCCACTGAAGACTAAAGAAGGTCCATCTGCATCGAACAATGTTTCTACCCTTAGGAAGAATATAAAAGGTGTACTAAAATTTTTCCCACTCCAAAAAGGAATCCAAACAAACTAGTACAAATAACTCTAAGTTGGTCCATGAATAAAATGTGGCATAGATCTAGTAAGAGTATTCGTGATAAATAATGGTAATCCCATTGAATTATATTTTTCGTGAGGATGGTTATGGATCATTCGCTCAAAGAATGTTCTTATGAAGTGAAGGCACGATAACCTTCACAAATAAAGGAATGAGGATCCACAAGTAGAAGTGGATCAATGATGGTCTCTAAATTAATAGAATTAAATGATATCCTATAAGGGGAACTCCCATCAATGGATATGAAGGGCTCCTCTAAAGAAAAAAATTTGTGAAGGTTATGCAAATGGAAGATCATTTCCTTGTACTATAACACGAGTAAGTGTTGCACCTCATAATTTCTCTCTAAGATTTGATCATGGATGTGGGACTTAAAAATTGAGATCAACCTCTATATAAGGTTGGTTCCTCCACCAAAATGACATAATGCTAACATTACTTCTACATCCAAAAACACAACTATCTAATCCTAAACTAGTCTTTTATAGGGGCCAAAGTTAGAGAGATTGCATTAACATAAATCCTAAGCTAAAGGGGGTGGTGATAGTATTATAAGAGAAGGTGATCACTCTCTCTTGAATTCTTAGAGAAAAAATCATATCCAATGTAAGGTTAGGGGAGGATGTTTTTGCCACTTTCCAACTCTACAACTGAATCATCTCAAAACACTATTTGAAGTGACACAAATGACATGAAACTTTGCAAAACATGATAGATACACAATCACAAATGAAAGAGTAGAAGGAAAGAAGACAATAATGCAAAGCAATGGGCAGATTTAAGCCACAATTGACATTATATTATTGTTGTAAATATTCAAAGAATAATACAACCATTCAGAGGGTAAGATGCATCACAAAACACATGTCATGGGTCTACAACTCCTTAGCTCGTTAAAATTTTAGTAGAATAAAAATTACCAAGTGAGAGAAGATGGTTTTAATTAAGAAACTTGTTACATTTAAATAAGGGAGAAGAGGAGAGGGTATCAAAATATGTTAGAGGATATGCTTGACTTGTTTAACCTTGTAAAAACCTTGTAACTATTTCCAGTATGTAACTTCCATGCCTAATGGTGGCTCATGCTTTTAGAGTTATCTTGGTTGCCAAATGTCCAAATTTTTGTACAACTCACCATCCTTCATCATTTCACTTAGGAATGGAATAATATGCTTCCCTTAAGGCATATGAAGGGTCTCATGGTGAAGGATGATCAAATGAGCATCTTATAGCTAAAACTAACATCTTATGATCGCTGAAAATGATGTGAAACATCCTTAAAATTCACAATTTTGATTTTCTAAAATACTTTATTGTTATCCAAAAAGTTTCCTTTTTTGAAATGTCTCTCCAAGACATTGCTAATGGATCAAAACTGAGTTTAAAAGGATCTCCATAATGCAATATATCATCAAAAACTAAAACTCGAACACCTGCATGAGGAAATCCTTTATTCCACAACATCCAAAGTGTTTCACATTTGTCTTGCATATTTTCATGACTTCCATGGGTTTTTTCTTGTTGTGTAGTATTTTATTTATTCCATGAACTTGATTCCTTTTCTTGTAACCTTTTGAATTTTGTAGAATTCTAACTCTTTGAGAAGCCTGCATAACACTAGGTTAGTGTTTTATGGCTTTAAACTTTGGTCGCATTCAAACCTTGTTTCTCCTTTGTTCCACATTGCTTAAAATATCACAGTTAACCATTTAACATATGGTTTTGAAATTGGTGACAATTTTCCTTTGTTCCCTAGCTTTAGAGAGTCCGAGAAAATAACATTCACACTCTCCTGTAGAACACTAGATCTAATGTTTTGCAAATTTTCTTACTAAATTTCTTCCTAACTCTTGAGATCTAAATCCTTTATTTCATGGGTTAGAATAACCCATGGAACATTGATTTACATGTTCCATGTAGCACTATTTTCTCATGTTGCGAAGGTATTTCCCTTCGTTCTACAATATTGAGATCCTACGTAACATTTTTCCTTAGGAATTCCATGGAATACTAAATCCTTTGCTCCATGGCTTGAACTTTGTTCACTTTGAAAATTCCCCTTTTCTCGCACAACACCAAAAAGACTTTATCCTCCATGTATTACGGCCTTAGACCATCATAACTCATCTAACTCTCGAAATTAAATTCCTTTATTTTGTGGACTTAGAGAGTTCATGAAACCTCATTCCTTGGGATTCCGTAACACTAAATCCTTTGTTTCATGCTTTAAAACTCTAAATACGCTAAACTATCATTATTTTGCATTGCAAATCTCACTAAGCATCTCATGAATGGCAGACTAAACTCTTCTATTTTTATCACAAAAACTTTAACTATTTTTCTAATGCCACATAACACTTGAGCTTGTTTCCTCGTATATTGTGGCCCTTGTCATTGTCCCTTAGACCACCCACAAACTCTATTTCCACATGTTGCATAACTCAGATTTGATAAGTCCATGGAACACTATGTGAGTTTTTCATAACTTCTATCCTTAGTTGTTTCAAACATCATTTTTCCATCCTCCTCGTGGCTCCTTACCTTCTCAGAAATTGTATAGTGGCATCAAAGGAGAAAACCCATGTCACACATTTCGCTGTAAAAAAATCCTAAGTCCAAAATTGTTTTTGGTTTAAACCAAAAAAATTAAGTCCAAAATTATTTTTTGGAGTTACTAAAATAATCTCAGAGTTACTTTGGATAACATTAATGCCTAGGAAAAGACATCTAAATTTCGGTAGAAACTCATCCTGAAAGGATTTCATGACAAAAATAAGAGAAAATTTTGACACAAATATGTCATCAACAAAGAATTATGTCTAAAAATGCTTCACATAATGACTATGGATTGGAGGAAATTCAAAGAAGGTAGGTGGAACACCATGGAATTATGAACATGTATTTTGGTGTCTAATGCATCTCCAATGGTGGGAGAGTTAGGATTAGATTCAACATTCTTTCAAAGGTGATCGAAAGAGAGAGAGAGGGATGCATCCTCACCAATACTCACATCATCATAACTTGAATAAAAATCCTAATCATCATGAATATGAATAATAAAAAAATTATAAATAGAATTATCATCACATGAAGTGGGTGTGGAAACAACAATTTAAGAAGGAATAAAAACTACAATCTCTATTTAGGGTCTCTAAATAAGGTTTGAAGAAAGCTCCAAATAGTGTGAGGACACTCTATGTGCATTACACGATGGTGGAGAGGCATGGAAATGTACATAAACAAGAAACTAAGAACTATGTCACAAATTTTGAGCCATTATTTGAGTTGGTATGGGTCACTGGGGAAAGTAGTACTTGTCCATACTGAAATGGATAAAGGCCATTATGAATGATAAAATGTTGCATGCTCGAATGCCACAATGTATAATTGGCCCTACCAAGCAAAATTGGTGGAGGTTGTGATGAATTATTGGTCCTACAAAGCATAAGTCTAGAAATAACATCCTCCATTGTGCATCTGTAAAGGAGAGAAATCAATGCAAAGGAGTCATAGGAAAATATGCATTCTCGATGAATGTCGACTCGGCCAAAAATGTGTTTACATGAGTTACAAAACCTCCCTAGAACTTTACGTTATAAACCCTAGTTTTGGCATTTTTTTAATTATAGTGTAAATATAACAAAATTCAAACCAATGAACATGAAATTTCAAGAAAATGGTACTGATTTTGAGTTAATGATCAAAAGTTATTGCAATATCTTGTTTCTCACCATTAAAAGGGACATTTTTAAAATGTTTGCACATAAAAATGTAAATGCACTACACAATTTATCTTTGTAAAAAATGAGGTGGTTTGAACTCGACCTATTATATACAACTCGTGTGTATTATACAACTCACATAAAAATTTCATTAAAACCAATAACAACTCAATTCATTTTAACTCCTTACAATTCCACCAAAGACTATTTAAAATACTTTTGAATTGCTTAAAAGGTGTTTAGGTGGGTGTTTTTTTATAATAGGTCAAAGTTAATCGAGTTGGGTTGAAGTAGGAGAACTTATTTGAGTTGTAAGATTTGGTGAGATGATTGAGTAAGTAAGTGTGTAGACCAAGAGAGTCATTCAAGCTAGGGAATGTCAAACAAGGATCTAAGTGGATGGCAGTGTCTAAAGACCGAGTAGGAGGATTGAGCTTGGTGAATGATATTAGATTGAGTTTTGAGCTAAGGATGGGAGTTGAGTGGATAGATCAGGATTTTGGGTTTTCTTCATGTCAAAAATGGTGAACCTAGGTTGGGTAAGAAATTGATGAGGACAAAGGGGCCTGAGCCAACAAGTGTGTAAGACAAGCTAGGTATGTGCTCACTAAAAATAGTGTATAGGACCGAGCGAGATAGACTCGAAGAACTAATGTGAGATTTGAGTTTGAGTGGGAGATCGGGTACCAAGAGAAATGTGTTGTGCACATCGAGCCTCATGAGTGTCAAGTTATGGACGGTGTGGCTAATTTGAGCCAGATCCAACCTTAAAACAAACTCCTATGGCCGAGAAAAGGCCACCGGGTTTAAGAAAATCTGTAACATGGCAGAGCTGCACTAGAGGCTAAGTTGGGTCAGCATTCACCAGCCAAGCAGAGCAATAAAAGCATAACTAGACCGATTTTGGTGAAGAAGAGACCAAGTTCAGCTAAGTTCACTACCAAAAATGTAACCAAGTTGGGTAGTGAGTTAGGTAGTGAGATATGAAGTGAGATAAGCCAAAATAACCCTTTAAAACATAATCCCAAGAACCCCTATTTCCATAAAATTGAGGTTTTTAAGAATATTTTTGTAAACCCCTACCTTTTGATAACCCTCAACGATGAAATCATCAAAATTTTCACATAACCTCAATAACGATTAATGAAAAACAAGATTTCAAAATAAAACTTGTAATATACAAATTTGACAAGCGTATACCGAGATCCTACTTTCATACCATATTAAAAGGCACAAGGATCCTAACTTAATGAATGTACTATGTAGTTATAAGAATCATGAAATTATAAAGAATAAGATGCAAATGAATGAGTTCTAATACTCAAAAAACTCAACCTTAAGCCTTCATGACCAACATCCATAATAGTTCAAGTGGGAACATGTAAAATATGAGTAATGTGTAACTCCTTCATGAGGATAGGGGTAAATAGTTCCAAAATAGGGAGAGGAGTTACATTCCCGGAATATCGGATCAAATTTAACTTCTATGACATTACGACGCCTATGAAACTCTATGACATTTCATAAGTAACTCTTATGATGTCAAAGATACCTAAGAAAGACGATTCAACAGTGGGGTGAGGAATTTCCAAGTACAAAAATATGAGAAACTAATATCCTACACCAACATCTACTACTTATCGAATCGAGAAATAAAGGACTACATTTTCATACACAACTTATGAGGGCATAATTATGAAGTTTTCATCTACATACAAGGGTTTCTATTGGGATGAAGTAGCAGAGTTTGTTAATGGATTTGAGGTACAAGGGCCAACCTAGGTCAAGGGATAGTTGTATGCACCTTTACAAAAAGCACCAGGAGAACTACATTGAGTATGAAATGTAGTGTAATTCTCATGATTCACAAATGGGGTGAACACCGAGGTTAATCCAACTCAAGAATTTGTATATTTATTTTTAGAGCTAATGATTGTTTGAGTGTGTTGTAATATAGCCAGTGGTTTGTTTTATAGGTTTTGGTATGACATATAGGATTTTATGTGAATTTTAAGGTATCAAAGATGAAAAAAAAATGACACATAAAGCTAATACTAAAAGATACATTTCACAACTATGAAGGTCCAAGAATGTGTGGTTTGGTCAGATCCATACCATCCATGCCTTGAAGTTCTTTATGTATCCCGACCTAGTCATTCTACAACTCCATAAAGTGATTGTTATAGATTTTAGACTTTCCTTTCACAAATCACTCATCAATACATCCTAAATACTTTCGAACCAAGTGCCTCTTTCTATCTTGTTTATGCTTCAAATTTTATTTGTTTGATTGTTATGCTCTAAATTAAATATGAGTGCCTTCTGTGAGAGAAATATCTTTAATATTACTTCAAATAAAACCTAATTAAAATGACCCAAAATTTAATACGCATTAGAGTTTACCAATAAGGAGAATGTTGATTCACATAGGGTTTTAAACCCTACTTTCCCACCTTGTCACTAAGTCGGTCTTTTAAGTACATATTTTGGTTTGGTCCCCATGCTTAATTTTCCTAGGGAGGGATTCATACCCTTTTTCACCCATTTACGCCAAAGTTATTCAATTTGAAAATGTTACTTTTAAGGGGGCAATAATGTTATATGTAAAGCATAAGTAGATTTCAGCACATATTTTAGTGCTAATATTTTGTTTCACACTTGGAAAGATATAAATTAATGTTATTTTCAGTCATCTTTATATGGATATAGATTTTTTTGTGACTAATAAATTAGTAATTATTTATATTGTTATCCTTCATATTTAGGTTAAAGCTGAGAAAATTAAACTATAGGTAAACCATCATTGATTTCTCCTTAGCCATTAGGGTAACACCCCTTATACAATTAGCCATGTGTTACTTGATCCTCTTTACCATCGATCCCTTTCTCAAGGCCACATAGTAGGAGGGTTTAAGTGGTATCACTCACATAGTTGAAGGAATTTTCACTTTACTTGGGATGAAATTCACCTAGTGGTGGAAATGGTAGTGGTGGAGGAGGTTTTAACAGAGGTGGTGGGGATGGTTCCTCTCTTTCAAACCCTAGTTCTTGAATCTGACACTACCACATGAAAAGTCTTATGCATGTCTATTGTTATTTCTCCCTCTAGATAACTAAAGGATAATAAATTTGAATTGTTATTGGTGGGTGGAGCACATGATATCCAACACAAAGGATATTCCTAATGGAAGTGGTTGGGGGATATGCTTGATAATATTTTTCCATTATCATTTAACATGTTTGTTGTTCTACATGATGTTTTATTTTAGTTTTTGGTGTTTTTTTCCCACGAGGCTTGTTATATTTACCCTTTTGGTCAGAAATGGCATTTTGTTATCTTACATGATATGCGTTAGTAATTACCATATCATTTGATAGATTTTGGTGATCTCAATTGATTTATTTTTTGGGGTGTGATTTCATTCCACCTTTTATACAATTGTCATGTATATTATGTATGCTTAGTAGAAAACCAATTTTCAATCAAAAAAAATTTTATCCACGTAGTTTTGAAGTTTTGCACAATATTTGGTATGCTACTTTTAATATTGTACATTATAATGAATGTTTTTAAATAAAGAATTTGTAAGAAATGTTTAGATTAATCTTTCGGAGATCATCCATCATCAAAATGATATTGTACATTGTTGGGGATGTTAAGAATATCAAGGAAGGTTGTATCTTATTTGGTAGATATTATATTACCTATTAGGGTTTAAAAGAAGGAGATCTATTTCTTGAAATTTGCTTGAAATTCTAGAAATATGTGTAATGTTTTAAAATTTAGTTTAGTTTTTGGGGGTGATTCCATTCTCAATATTGTTTTGTATGATTATAGTTGTCATTTTATGTATGATGGAATCATTAAAAATTAATATTTTTTTTTCTCTTCTTTGGTATAACACAAGCCTTACAAAAATAATTTTCCTTATCATTTGGGCAAACATAGGTTACATATCAAGGTTTAGGGTAAGGAGATCGATTTCCCAAAAAACTAAATCTCGGACGTGATGAAGTAAGTAATTAAATTAGATTTTTCTTAAATCATTGTATTTGAGAAACATTAGTTGATTGCAGCCTCAAAAGTGTGAATAAATGATTGTGAGAGAGTGAATTTATGGTCCCGAAAGAGTGATTTGACATCTTGACGAGGTGCTTAGGTTATGATGCATTTTTTATGCCCTTAACTTATATCATATATAGAGATATGTGTTGACCAATTTATGTCACACTTCATCATTTATATTTTCATTCATTAGTTAGTGATTATTTAAGGTCAAATTAATTACTTACGAATGTATCCCTACCTAGTTATGCCTATATATACAAATGAGTAAATCTCTTGAGAATCATCATATTGTGAATTAAAATCTTATTATAATACTACCGAGGTTTCCTCCTTAAATCAAAGCCTTATTATATATTGTAATAAGTATTCTCTATTTTCCATTTATATTTAAGTAAATCCATTACAAGTAGTATTAAATCTTTGATTTGGGTAGGTGTGTGGGTAAAATACTAAATTTTAAAGAATCGCTTATCTTAACCAAAAAACAACTTTTTGTATAATTTTATTTCATAAGTCATGTGAATTTTTTCAAAAGCTACCCTCAAAATTTCATATATTTTTTATGTGTTTTCAGGAGTGTTATTTCCATTTTATTATTTTTCATAAATTCACTATGTGGGCCACACATTTAAGAATTTTTAATTTTTTTTAGAAATATAATAAAATGGTTAAGGTTTATTCTTTGTTTTTAAATCTAGTTAGCTGATATCACACTATAACTAAACCCTAACCCCAAACCCAATCCTAAAATCATGAAAGTAGGTCGAAAAATCGAGGTAAATGAAACGGTAACACCACCACTCTTGCAAGAAATAATACTCATGATATAGATTATAAATTAGGAATTAAAATCCTCGATTCTGCAAGTTTTTCCTCAACAAATCATGGAGTTAGTCAACTCAATTATGATTTATAACTCATACTAATCGCGAATTGGGCCGACAAAATACATTATAAATGTGATCAATGCAAAATTTAGTGATAGCTTGAAGGCAATAAAAATAAAACTCATGGAATCCTTTTTATAGTATACAACCATATCCATAATCCACTAATCCCTAAGAAGGTCATATGAGTAGACTTTAAATAACCTTAGTTCCACCTTTGTTTGATTTGCCATAACACTGTCTTATTCTAGTATAAGAGATCAAGCCATGATACCAAAAGTGGAGATGTGGAAGTTTGATGGGAAGGACCTAGTCACATGGATCAATCAAGTTGATAACTTCTTTGATCTACATCAAACCCGTTGGAACACTCGTAAAGTGGTAATGGCATCTCTGTATTAGAACTCCGAACAATTCATTTCATATAAATGATTATGTTCTAGATGTTCTCATGTTTTATTAACTAAGCTATAAATTGAAACTAATATATACATAGCTTCAAAATTAAATGCTAATTAAACAATGAACCATCAAGATAAAAATTTAAAGGAAATGCTTCTTCAATGCATAAATGAAACTACATGCTAAGATATTTCCTACTCTCTATGATTGCTAACTTAAACTATGAACCTATGAAGAACATAAGCAATCAAAGTGGATTATTGCTTGATCTCAAGGATTGAGAATGGAATCTCACCAAGAATGGCTACAAGGCCCTTTTGGATCTTCCCATATTACTCAATTTTGAGTGAAAGGATGCTAGATGGAGAAGCTATTTCCAACAATGGAGAATGGCTCAAGATCAAAATGCTTATAGTCTTTCACTATTCAAAGCATGGTGCAAGAAGAAAGGTAAGAAGGAGGGTTCTTTATATAGCTTTCCTAAAGAGGCAAGGCTAGCAAATTGATGAATGTGGGATAAAGGTAAATCAAAATTAGGAATGGATAAGGTTTCTTTATAAAAGGTAATCTTGATTTAGAAGAGTTTAACTTGTCATTAGTTAGTCATGGCAAATTGGGGTGTTTTGATTAATCAAAGGTGATTAATTAATAGGTAGATGCGCTTATAGAAGTTTAATTAGAGAAAAATTAGTATGATTTGTAGGATATAAAGAGGAATTTGATCCAATAAATGGTAATTTATTGATTTAGAGTCATGCGAGTGTAATTAATTAATAATAATTAATTAACCCTAAGTAGAAGCGGATATTAATTAACGAAAGGTCATTAATTGACATCTTTAATGATATGTAAGCTAATTAATTAATGGAATTTCGTTAATTAATGAATATGAAGAGGAATTTTAGCTAATTAGCGGAAAAGTGCTAATTATTACGAAATGACGAGAAAGAGGATAATTAGTGCAATCCTAGCATTAAAGGTTGTGTAAGGAAAGTTGAGTTTTAGGTGTTTGCATTTGCCCCTCTTTGGGGTGGCATAAGTGATGCCACTTCAAAGATAGTAGACAAGTACAAACAAATAATGTTTTTTAAGAAATATAAGAAAAAATTAATAGAATGAAAGATACCCTCGAGTGTCGATGGGGTGATGAAAGAGGGCAAATCGACGATCGAAAAGATGAAAGAACATAATAAGTAAGTAAGAATTGATCCTATTGCAGCCAAGTTACTTTTGAAGAAAAGTGTTGATAGAAGGAGAGTGATATAGAAGAAAAATGAAGATGAAAAGAGATGGATATAGCTATCATCTTCGCATTGATGTAAAACCAACTTTATTTAATCATTTTGCTTATGATCTAGCGCCATCGGTCCTTATTAAAAAGAATGAACAAGTGTAAGTATGACATGAAAATCCATATACAAACA